>JAQFVV010013610.1:0-93095 GCA_028023455.1 Epiperipatus broadwayi | reverse complement strand
CATAAAAGGTTAGGATTCTTTATATATATATATAATTGATACTCAGCATTGATTGTAGACATTGTATTAATAGCTCATTAATTGTATTATGTCAATCAACTCTTCATTTAATTCAAACTCCACATATGTGAATGTGATATACAAATAATTTGTATTTATTAATGCATGTTACCATAATTATTGTGCAAATCACATAATTTTAGTATAATTTTTTTCTTAATAATCATTTTTCAATAAATATTAGACATTTTTATTAATGCTAAGAATTATTTTTTTTTTAGTGTTAAATATAGAATTTAAGTTTAATATTATCTAAACACTTTTATAAATTATAATAGATTTTAAATGGGGGCATAATAATCTTCACTCATGCACCATGATACCATATTTTTTAATGGCATCAACTATTGTTCATGAAATTTGTTAAATTTTAAGTTTTATACCTAAGGATAATAAATATTATAATTTCTAATCTAATAAAAATAATTAACAATCTTTTATACATTTACTGAATATTCTTGGTCTAACCAAATATTTAATAAAAACATAGCAATTACAGAGTAAATTTGTGTAATTTATGTACAATAAGCTTAAAATCTTTATGTATATATCTAATACAGTGGCCTACAGAGATAATTAATTATGATTTTGTAAGGGTACAAAATATTTTCACTAAAAAAAGTGTTGTTTCTTCTTTTAGATTTTTAATATTCATTTGAAAACTCTTTCAACATTTATATATCATTAATGTGTGCTACCAAATTAGCATAAATATCTGGATCTTGCAAAGTGCACTTTAATTATTGGTAAAATTTTCAAAATAAAATTCATTAGTGTTTTTTCTTTTTCTTGCATAGTCTTGAAATGATGCCCCCCCCCCTCGATAAGATCACAATCAAGTTGATGTTCCCAATAACACAAATGTGATCAAAAAATGTCAACATTACACATATTATTGTTGGTAAATGTAAATATAAGTAATAAGGAATTTAGAATAAATAAAATAAATAAGAATAAAGAGAGAAAACACATAGAAATATTAGATCTTTTTAAAGATGAATCATTAGAGATGATTAATAAAACACAATATATATTTTGGTATGAAAGAGATGGAATCACTAAATGAAATATATTAAACTTAGATGTAATATTATGGAATTATTCTAGCCATACTCACTACTTGTACATGAATACATAAGTAGGTAACAAATAAAACTACTCTTTCTTACTGCATTGCCAAATATATAACATATAATATTAAATTGTCCAAGCACTTTACTACTGTTACACAATGCTTTATTTACCACTCTTTCTTACAGTTTACAGTTTCGATTGACCTAGCAATCTTCTTCAGAACTTTTACATCTACTTCTTGGTATTTCTGACAAGCAAACTTTAAATTAAATTCAGATATAAGCATAGTCTTTTTTAATATGGCAGCATTTTAAACTTCACAAAACATAAGTTTTAATCTCTACACATTTAAAAAAAACCCTTTATAAAATAATTATCTAAGATTTTAAATTATATAATGAAATGATACTTGAAGTTTGTATTTAATAATATCACTTATCAGTTTTGCCATCTGTTAAAAAACAAGAAAGCATACATAAATATTTGCCTGAAGATTTGTGATGATGGTATATTAGATGTAATATGTTGGATTATTTTCATCATCTATCAGCAAATGTAGAATGTATAGAAAATTTCAAACTTTATTTAAACTTTTCAAATACAAACAACTGCTCACAAATAGACAATACAGATCAGTAATGATACAATGTTTGGAGCGGTAGTATTCTCGACTCTTCTTCAGGTGTACTGATCTGACCAATGACCTTATTAGCATAGGTTTCAAACTCACACCTTTAAATTCTCAAATATTGAATTTAAGGTTCTAACCAACTGAGCTATTCAAGAAGAGAGTGATACTACTTAAAAAGATGTGTAATTATTAATCTATGTTATCTATTTATGTATTATTACAATCAAGTTTGTCTGTAATCGAAAGTTTAAATTAAGTTTAAATTTTTTTAAGTACTGTGGTATTAGAGCTGCGACATGAAGAATTATAATCGTTTAATCATTAAATTAATTAGGTTATTAAATCAAAAACATATTTTAAAATCTACATTAAAAAAAAAACAATTTAACAAAAAAATATACAAAAAGCATTAATGTGAAGAATAGTTAAAATACGTGTCTAAATCAAATTGAGTGTGTGTTTGCACGTGCATATTCTGCATAATCTATTTTAATACATTGGACAAGTTTACACCTGCATTTATATATGTAATATATGCGGGATTCGAACTCAGACTTTCACACAACCTACAACTCTCAGTGCCATTCTTATATTGCTGACTCACCTGATCACACACATGTTGAAAAGATAAATAATCACCAATATAAGTATTTTGTGCTAAACCAGCACTCATTAAAGTATGAAGATTGATTATCTTAATATAAAGCTGGGTACTAATTGTATATATGTGTGGAGATGGTAATCTGAACCAACTGATGAGTGCTGTTTTAGCACAAAATACTTATATTGGTGATTATTTATCTTTTCAACATATGTGTGATCAGGTGAGTCAGCAATATAAAATGGCACTGAGAGTTGTAGGTCTTGTAAAAGTCTGAGTTTGAATCCCGCATCTATTATATATATATAAATGCAGATGGAAGCCTGTACAATGTATTAAAATAGATTATGCAGAATATGCATGTGCAAACACACAATTGATTTAAACATGCATTTTAACTATTCTCCACATTAATGCTTTTCGTATTTTTTTTTGTTAAATTGTTTTTTTTAATGTAGATTTTAAAATATGTTTTTGATTTAATAACCTAATTAATTTAGTGATTAAACGATTATAATTCTTCATATCGCAGCTCTAATACCACAGTACCATTACCTTTTTGTATAGATTCTACATTTACTGATAGATGATTGAAATAGTCCAACATTTTATACCATACATAACATTTATTATGAAATGAAGTGTATTGAAATTGTAGATTTTGGATGTGGACAGATTCAGTATAATAATAAAAAATATGAAATTTTACTAGCATTCATTCATTATTATTATAATAGTTTAATTGCTAAATGTTTTTAGGAAACTGTACACATTCAATGGTTGGTAATAATAATAATAATAATAATAATAATAATAATAATAATAATAATAATAATAATAATAATAATAATAATAATAATAATAATAATAATAATAATAATAATAATAATAATAATAATAATAATAATAATAATAATAATAATAATAATAATAATAATAATAATAATAATAATAATAATAATAATAATAATAATAATAATAATAATAATAATAATAATAATAATAATAATAATAATAATAATAATAATAATAATAATAATAATAATAATAATAATAATAATAATAATAATAATAAAGAGATTAGTAGAGAATACAATAATTCAAATAATATTTTTCTCTTCTTCAAGTATTGCTGATCTTAGCATGGAATTTGCGCTGGTGAACTTTATAATCAGAAGTAATGAATTTAAAGTGTTTGTCTAACAACCTAGAATATTTTGTGAAAGGCACTTTCTTAAAAGGTAAGTTTAAATTCATTATATATTAATCTAAAAGACTCTTGTTTACTTATTACAATTAGTATTGTTGCTAATCAGACCAGCAACATTTGAAGAAGAGAGGAGAATAATATCATTAAAACATTCTTTTCTACAATAACCTGCATATTACTGCTAACAGTTGAATGTATTTAAAAAGTATAAATATCAGTCCACTAGAGGGAGCCTGGGACTCCAGTTCACACTGTTACAGGCTCCCAGTTTTATTCACCAAGTTATAGTTCAGTTGCGAATTCATAAAAGAAAAGTTTACTAAGATGTAAGTGAATACCTGTTTTATTGTTTTTTCATCTTTACAAGAAATTTTAGAACAGTTTTCATTCAAGAATAATTAAAATTATCTTTCGTTCCGTTTTATGTAAACGACTACCACTAGCAATAGGCAAAAGCTAGGTTAAGTAATTCTTAGAATCATTAGAGTAAAATAAATCTTTGGAAAATACTTTTAAATGAAACCAAATTATTCTAAAAAAAATAGAGACACTATAAATCCTAATCTTATTGATAGAATAAAAAGAGTAAGCATTTTGGACATCAAATCTCATTGAAAATATTGAAAATAAAAATGCTAACAAAGATAGTTTTAAGATCTTCATCCTTGCACCAGATATTAATTATGTTAAACAAGTTTCCATGACTGAAAACCAATCAGGGAGAACAGAAAACAACCTAAGGGACATTATAAATACAAAAATTAATCATAAAATTAAGGAAAAAAGAAATACCAGTGCTAAATTGTTCATAGGAATAAAATTACTATATTGTTTGTCAACCGGAAGTTGACGAATACGGCAAATCAGTCCAGAGCGAATAAATTATTTTGAATTTTAATTCGATCTCAATTTTAGAATTAAACATTATAGATTAGGACGTAAGCTATCTTCCTGCACAAAAATCATATTTCTCCGATGATCACAACAGAAGTTATTAGCCCACTTCTGGTGTGATTGGGGAACCACAAAAAATGAAAAAATATTCAAATCAACACAAAATTACAACGAAATGATTCCTGAGCTATAAAACAATGATAAATTAGTCCAAATGATGTTTTAGACCTAAACAGAGACATTGAAGCCACAAATGATTCATCCTCTTTTATTCTAAAGTTTAACAACAAACTTTCAGATTATACAACTGAATCCTGGACTACAAACCAAGACCCAGAATTTCAATCCAAAGAATCAGAATTCAATTAGTATCAACAAATAAGAATCATAGTAAACCCTGAAGGTCTTTATAGTTGGATGGGTTGAACAGATATTGTGAACATTGGCAGACACAGGAGGTTGGTAATGATAATATACTTTCAGCCCATTGATCTCAGTGTGCAATGTGATATGGACAAATGGTGTGTACTCATGATGTGCAAGTAAATCTGGCTTGCTTACAGATTACAATGAATCCACTGTTGCATTGGTGGGCATGGGTCTGCACTCCTCTTCTTTCCTCATGTGTGGTGGAGGTGGTCATGAGGGGCTTGGTTCATTTGTGGAGGTGGTCAGCCATGACTGCCAAGCCCAGGTGAGAATCACTGCCCTCCACTGAACTTTGCCTTGAGAAGCTGCTGCACTACCTTGATGGATTGTTTATTAGGACAGTGTTGATCTGAGCTCATTATTTTTGTTTCTTTAGTTAACTTTAAAATTAGAGCATTTGTAAGGTGGTTGGTCTGCTTTGGGCCACTGACATATTTTGTAGCTTTGATGGAGTTGTTGCTGCAATAATTTTGCAGTGGGTCTGCGCTCCTATTTTCTTCCTCAGGGGTGGTGGCAGTCATTAGGGGCCTGGTTTATTGGTGCAGGCTGTTGACAATTTATTTCCGCTACCTGGAAAACCTGCCAGGAGGGTACCTGGTCTAAGTCTCAGCACCATTCTTGCTCTGGTCGGCTGTGTGCCCTTGATAGGTTGGTTTTGGGCAGTGCAGATCTGTGCTTGTTACATGTTAGTTTTTCCCTAGTTGACTTTCCAATTTTGGGCAGTAGACCGAATGTGGTCCCTGCACATTTGGACTGTTAATTGGAAGAAAGAGGTACCTATAATAGTCTTGACATGGCTCAGCTGCAGGTCAAGAGTTTATTATCCATGTACAGAAACACATTAATCAAAATTATAGTAACCCTTTTATGGACATAATTTTTATCGAGCATATGTACTTTATATAAACCTTGTCAATAATTGTTTTACCATGTAACAATAAACACATGGTAATCCTCAATGGGTAAGTGTACCCGAAAATTTTTGTAATCTTTTAACTATTAAAGGTTACTTTTGAGAGAAAAAAAAGTATAATCTACATTTTTAAAAACATTTGACAATTTAATGACAGAAATAGTCTAGCAGTAAAATGCAACTGTCATTAACTTTCAGACAAGTAATCAGGTTATCTCCAACTAAAGACAGTGAAAAATAAATAGGATATCTTATGATTAGAAGTATAAATTAACAAAATTGGCAGGTAGAAAATACTTTTTAAATATTGCCAATGGGAAAATAAAAATTGAAATTAAAAACTAATCAATTAAAAAATACTAATTAATTTCATTGATTTTACAAAGACATTTTAAAGAAATTAACATCTTGACTATATACCTAGATAACACCTGATGGCGGGTAATTTCAGTTTAGTCAGGAAGAGATAAGACATCAGATCGCAAATTACATCTGTATAAATTATAAAAAAGTGTTGCGAAACTTTTACATGTTATCCAATGCCCTTGATAAAATGTAGATAACATACATACCGCTTTTAGTAATAATATTAGAAATTGGTTAGATTTTAGAGATATGTGATGGTGTATTATGTGATTTGTGGATTGAAGTGAAGAAAATAGTTAATAAAGAATTTATGAAAAAATTGAAGAAGATGAATTGAGGGAAAAAAAATCAATATAAATGTCAAAAAATACTGTGATAGTTGCATAGATAAAAAAGATTATTACCTTCTTTGCTTATGAATTCATATTTAATTATTTAACTATATTATGTAAAATTAATAATTCATAATTAATCATTATCGTAGTAGGACTGTTATAAGTCTGCATGATGTGTTTGACGTTAATTGTTAATTATTTAAACAAACAAATGACATAGAATTTAAAAAAAATACTGTTATTTTTAATCAAACCTTTTAGAAAACCTTTCAAAACATAAAGGACAGTTAATTTATTATTTTCTCTTTTTTTAAATTTATTACCTATCGATTTTGAATGAAACTTGTTTGCCAAGCCAGGCAAAAACTTCATTTATAACTTAAAAAGTTCAAATATTTATAAAATGCGTTAAGTTAGTAACCAAAACAATGAGAATATAAAAAGAAATATCACTTTGCTAAATTATATTTAATAGAATAAATTTCTAAGTACTTAGTTTTCTTAGAATAAAGAAAACTAAAGTTTTTTGAAACAGTAGTTCCATCAAGTCTTTGTAAAAAAAAAAAAAAATTGTAAAACTAAAGGTAATAATTAAATAAATATCTTAACTTTTTAAAATAGCTATATATTTGTAGACATACTCTTATAAAATGTATTGTTTTGTCAATTTTTTCACACATTTTTTTTTACATTTATTTATTATCGCTAATATCATACATTAATTATTAAAAAAAAAGTTAATTTTATAATTCATTTGTACAGTATATAATTATAAGTTGGATTACTTCAATTATCCAGTAGTAATTTTTAAATGGATTTAGAAAAAAATTGAGTTTTCCAAAAATATTTAACAGATAGTTGAATATTATTATTTTTTCTCTTATTTAAATTTTACTGACCAAATCAATAATAGTACTAGCATGGGAACTGGATCAGGGATCTTTAGATTTATGATTACTGAATGTAATATGACATTAACTAACAAGACTATTCTATCGTAGGCTACAAGAAAAATAAATTTTATATACTTATTTCTCTTGATTTCTACTTTTTCCTTTAAGGGGCAGGGTTACTTAATGGTTTCCCAACAATTTGATTATCATATTAAATGTTATATTACTATGGAAAAAAAAACAATAATCTTTGTTTAGAAACCAGAAACTTCAGGGGAAAAAAGTTCTACAAAGAACAAACTCTCATAAAGAATAGTTATCCATTAGATATTATAAAAAGAACTTAAATAAGCAATAAAAAGTAACAAATCAGTTATATGTACTATAGTCTATTCATATATACCACAAATAACAAAAAAATTAAAGAAAATCCGGAATAAATATAATATCAGATCAGCTTTCCAAATTCATAAACATTATGAGGAATGTTCAAAAACAAAAATGACATCTTGAAATGCCTTACAAAGTGGTGTACATTAGTCAACCCAGTCATATCATAGAAAAATGATTAAAGAGTGCCAAACAATTATTAGAGAGTAAAAAAATAGATCAATAGACATATGTTTAAATGGGGAAAGACAAGAATATTAAACACAGAAGAAAAATAAATATTTAAAAAAAAAACTACTTCTATGACAGTAGTGAATAATTCCATAAATCAACTTAGTGTGATAATTTATAATGCTTGGAAACTACGAACTAATCTTGAATTTAAGAAAAAATGGGAAAAATCAAAATGTCTACAGACTGTTGCATTTAACAGAATAATTTAGTTGGCTAGAGCAGTGGTCTTCAACCTTTTCACACCTGCGGACCGGTAAAAATAAGGATAAGATTTTGCGGACTGGCAAAAATAAGGATAAGGTTTTATGGACCAGCAGAAGTCTATAGATAAATTTTCTTAAAGATGTAAACAACTTAGCCTTAGATGAAGTTATATATATATGGAGTTTGTATAATAAAAAACTTTTTTTTTTTTAATTTTGAATTTTTTTAGAAAAGTAATAAAAAATTTAATTCTATCCCCCCCCCCCTCATAAACATCTGTGATAACTAGAAAAACAAATTAATTTATGTATGGCTGATTAGATTTTGTTCTGTTTCTTTTTTTTAATCAGATAAAAGTGCGATGAAAAAAATAAATAAAAATTGTTTATATTAATTAAAAGTTTAAAGTCTTATTATTTTATTATTAAAACTTTCTTGCCAGTCTATCGCGGACCAGCAAAAAACTTCTATGGCCTGGTACCGGGCTGCGGACCGGTGGTTGAAGACCACTGGGCTAGAGCATTATTATAAATTTTAATATTTATAAATACAAAGGTCTCTGAATTTATTCCCATGCTTGTACAATCACTGCTATTATTAGCAATATTTAAAAAAGCACGGAGAATAATACAACTTCAAACATTGTTTGCAATAACCATTATGCTATTAGTAACTGTTGATATGACTTTGATTATATTTCATAATTAAAATAATCCCAACTTCAACAGTAAACTAGACTAGCCAAAGAAAATAAATTCTATAACACAGCTATTGGTTTCACTGCCAAATGAAGACTTCTCATATGCAAAGGAGTAAAAATTTACCAACAAATATATACTAACTATTATCCACAATTCTCAATTACATCCTGCACATCCTTAATAGTAAAAAAAAACCCTCTTAAGCAAGTTAATTGTCTCTGAATCGAAGGTATGATTCTGAAGCAATTAAATTGTTTAACAGTTCTTTTGATATTAAGTGTGGGATGTAACTGGGAATTGTGGAAACTTGACATACATGAAACTTAGATGTGATATAGGGAATTTGAACACAGACTTTTAAGCCCCCTTCTCTATCCCCTCTATCTCATACAACCAATACACATGTGAAAAAGATAAATGATCTCCAATATATGTATCTCATGCAGAACCAGCACTCATCATTTTGGTTCAGATCATTATCTCCCACACATATATAATCAATGCTCAGTTTTATATTAAAATAATCTTCACACTTTAATGAACAGGTTTCAATTTACTCCACTCTCCAACTCTTTAGTTATCCACACTATTGATAATATGATTATGGAATACCCAAATCCCTTCTGAATGTCAATATTATTGTCATGCTCATGTCTTTAAGTCACTATGAACCCTCATGTATAGGAACATATCCATTTAAATAGTTAGAAGAGGGATGGGCAAAATATAAGCTGAAATTGAGTGGATAGCTGAAGGGAGCTTGAAAGACTGTAATTAAATCCCCTATATTACATCTAATCTCCAGGTATGTGAAGTTTACTTATATTTAAAATATTACAAATTCAGCCTGTATTCTGCCCATCCCTTTTGTGTGTATTTAAATGAACAAAGTCCTATACATGAGAGGGTGAGAGTGATTTAAATGCATCCTAGACATAACAATAATATTGGGATTTGGGTATTCCATTGTGAGATTTTTAATGGTAATGATGAAAGATGGAGCAAATTGAAGTCTGTCTATTAAAGTGTAAAGATTTTCTATCGTAATATAAAACTGAGCATTGTTATACGTGTGTATATATATGTTGATACGAAGATTTTCACGGGTTGCATATATAAAAGATATTTTGCAGTTTCATCCATGTTAAAAAATTTAAATATTAATATACCGACATTTTGACTTGATCACACAAATCATCTACTGGGTGATAAAAGGTAGAAAGACAGTTGTGATTGTAGTGCCTCTACAACCATCTTTGTACCTTTTATCACCCAGTGGATGAACTTGTGTGATCAAATCAAAATGTCAGTATATCAATATTCAAATTTTTTAACACGGATGAACCCACAAAATATGTCTTATATATATATATTGTAACCTTCCTGTTAGTCATAAGCAAAATTGATTGCATGCCAAAGATTACAATATTACAAGTGATCTAATATCTGACAAGTATGAGGTCAATCTTGTGCCAATGTACTGCAACTTTCCAGCTTCATGTACTATTGTCATTTACATGATAACTTGAAGAATAACAAATATAATAATAAATAAATGTTTTCATATTTATCTTTATATCTCAGAATTATAAGTTTGTTAATCTATCTCAATCCAGGCACAGTTAAGTAAAGCAAGAGGTTTTTTTTTACTGCTACTGAATGTGCTCATACACCAAGATGACATTATAATTTAGATTATGGTTTGTCCATTTATCCAGCTATGTATGATTTTAAGATTATATACTTTGTGAACAATATAACATCACCAGTCATCTAATTGATATGAGACTCATTATATTTGTATTTTTTGTTAATTAATTGATACATAAACTCCAGTACTTAAACTGAACAAATCATACATTAGATGATAGCAAAAGAAAATAGTGGATTTTATTTATCCTTCATCACATCATTTAAGTAATCCCATTCCTCAATTATGAAAGATTACAAGATATATATACCTTATGATCTTAATAATGGAAATATCAAAATTTTGACTTTTCAAATAATACAAATCTTTATTAAACTGTAATAGAAAGAGAAGAATTGAATTGGTGATCAGTAATTTGGGATGAACCATGAATGCAAAAGGAAAACTAGTATACAACTCAAATTACATTGATATTTACTAACATTACTATTTACAATTTATTTACAGACAACAAAAAAAATTAATACTAAATAATAATAGATTTTATAAAAGAATACATTGACAAAAAACAATTTCTTGTTTATGGATTCCCAAAACTTTTGATCAGATGTTTAGTTGTATTATTAAAAATTACTATACTAATAAAGTGTAACAAGTAGCTACACACCCTTGACTCTAGTGAAATAAATTGATTACACAATTGGTTTCAACATTTTTACCAACACACTACTCTAATTTATGTTATATGAACATTATCTGGATTGCCAATACTCAATCAACAGGTAAGAATACATCTTATGTACCTTTCTTGAACCATTCATGATCAACAATGATGAAAAATGAATGCTTCCACACCAATGACTCACCATCTGATATACCAAGGTAACATTAACACATATAAATTGAAGAGTCAAATTTGTAACAACAATACTAATATAAGTCTAGAATCATAATCAAATATGCCAAAACTAAATATCCAGGTGTCTATCAGCATCTATCTGGATATAAGAAACTTATATAATAAAAGGATTAACAACTTCCTTCAAACATTATGTCATCTAAGCATATTCATTAAGATCATGACCCCGTTATGCAACCTTGTATAAGATATCTCCACTACAATGCTTAATACTAACAATTCCCAAACATAATAATGCTAACATAGAATGAAAATATGATACATCCAACATAGATTCACTGCTATAAAATGATCATCTCCACCAACCATCAGTCATAAATAGATCTGAGCATGTACACATTGAATCAAATAACATTCCATACCAACCTTCATCAATTCATAAAATGATCCTATTCAAATAGCAAAATGTAAGTAATTACACAAGCTTTAGGTTCAGATGACTTAACCTTCTTTTACTCTAAACCCAAAATATAATATTGTTTTGAGGTAATTTTAATTATTTTGATTAGTTTAGCTTTAGACTTTTAATATTAATACTTAATATATCTTATTAAATAATCACAAACTTGTTACACCTTTAAGCAGATAATGTTTATTAATATAAAAACAGTTTAAGCAAATAATGTTTATTAATATAATAACAGTTTCAACTGTTCCTCGCAGTCTTCTTCGGATCTTAATCTATTTCTCTACCTTTCATTATTTGCTTAAAGGTGTAAGAAGTTTGTGATTATTTAATGAGATATATTGCTATATATGAATAAGCAAAGAAGAAGAAGGAAGAAGTATATACAGAATATTAATACTTCATATATAGTTTTTACTTAATCAAGAAATATTTGTTTTTGCTAAATTTTCAGCTTATTTATTAATTAAAAATAATTAAAGTATATAATATGTAAAATAGAAAATGTGTAAAGAGATATTCTCAAAGTGCTGATTTAAATAATTTACTTTGAAGATTAGTTGAGAAAAAGAATTCAAAAATATTACGAGAATATTATTCATTCAAAATAATATAAAAATATGGAACACTTCTTTGTTTTTTTAATTATAATTTTAATTGAGTGATTGTTTTTGACAATACAAATAGTTCAGATAAAAACAAGTTATCACTTTAGAATATGCAAAAGAAAACATCTTTAAATATTGTACCGGTCAAAACATGTTTATCTATCTAACATGAGCTGAAACTCACAAAATGTATTTCAAACCCAATCCAGCCGAGATTTAGGTCAGGGACCGACCTGAATTTGAACCCACTCCATAAGGCCCAGATCAAATACCTAATGGATAACATAACAATGTTGGCATAAGATAATTAATTTTAAATCCGGCCCACTAGCAAAGCGGAGAAGACAATGAGACATCTATTAACTATGACTTAACTAAAATATAAACATGCATAACTGTATGTGTGGAAGTGGAGAAAAGAAATTCGAACTACTCAAATAAGTTAGATAATAACAAATAGTTTAATATAATGACAAATTATTTATATACATTTATAAATTAACTGCCTACATTAGTATGTGTATGAATGAGCAAGCAGTCTATACCAAACAGTATATAATTACATAATGTCATTCACGCTATTATTTCTCATATGCTCTTTTATTAGCTAAATATATTATAAATAAACACACATCTTTGGTGGGTCCAATATTAAGATGCCAATCGGTTATTAGAAAAAATTTACATAAAATTGATATTAATGCTTTTATATAAGGTTTTGAAACATGGTGACTAACATTATTTCGGGGAGCATTCCGAGATTCATGACAGATATAATACAAACTATTTTATGCCATTACATTCATGAAAATAAAATACATTTGAAAACATATTTGATTATATGACAAAATACTTAATGAAAATTCCTTTAATTAGCGCTGATAAGAACGCTTTATTTTCCCCAAGGCATATACTCTTAAATTTAGAAATAGATTACGATGGTAGGATTGGATAATAAGTTGAAATAATATTATAAATTAATAAAGTTAATAATATTCAGCATATATATATATATTGAGCAGAGCATAATTTTAATATTATTACAGCACTAAAATTAGGTCATAAGCAAAAGAAATAATAATAATAATAATACAAAGTTTGGGTGGTACTGACATAATGACAAAGAACTAAAAGGAAAAGGTAGTGCTTCTGGATGAAAACAAAGTCTAAGATGCCTTCTTGGCCAGTGCTTAGAGAAAAATGGAGAAGGCATGCCATGGACATCACCGACATGCAGGCCTTTTATACGAAGAAGGTGGATAGGCATAGCATGTGCCAGCCTTATGAAAATCACTGCCAGAGGCCTTTTTATACAAAATAAATGGTCCTGGGAAGGTCAACTATCCTCAGGACAAGGCTTGAGAAGAAATTTATGGGTTCAATCTTGTCGCAACCCCCAGATTAGAAGATTAGAAGCACGTAACATATATATTCATGAAGATATGCTGAATGTCAGTAATGCTGTATGGAAGTATGTCACTAATAACATGGAATAAGATTTACCACTTTAAAAATAAATGACCCTAGTTTGAATGCCATAATTTATACAGATAATGCATGATGCCGCTGTAATATATATATACAAGATTTTCCTTAATAACTAAAATAGTAAAATATATATTAAAATTTACCCCCTTCCTTTTCTGCTGTTCCAAAATGACTCAATCCCACCTTCACAGATTTTACAACTGAGAATATTTAAGCATATATTATTTTAAGAGTATGGAAAAAAATAAAAGAAAGCTAGCAGTTATAGAAAACAATTAATAGGTCACCTTTTCAGAAATGAATAAATAATAGTTTAAAATTTCAAAGTGTTAATTAGCCTAAGTTCTGGATTCCCCAGGTAGAATCCAGAGTTAAACAAATAACAAATTTTTACACTAAAACATAAACAAAATGTTGACTCATAAAAACAATCTGGCAAGCATATTAATTAATAATGCATTATATCTTAAAGGGGACATTAATAACCTTAATTCATGGAGGTTCTAATTAAAAGGAAAGATTTTGAGAAATTCAGCTCATCAGATTGCTTGAGATTGGCATATTAATAATAAAAGCATACATATAAAATCAAGTAAAAAACAACTAATAAATGACCACACCAAAGTTAAAGAAAGTTACAGCATATGAGAGAGAATTAAATTTATAGAAATTATTTGAGAACAATTTAATTAGAAAAGTTCCAAAGTTAAATCATACATTAGAAGAAATTTATAGTAGGGTTCGAGATTAGTCAGCTAGATTTACTTTTAGGCAGTATGCAAATCATTACCTTGCACAATTTAAGATTCCATTTTCAAAGTACAGCATTTAATGGATCCATGTGAGTTCTTATATGGCAAGCAAGTTTTTATTCAGCATTCTAAAGTTCTCCATTGTGCTTTTATTTCATTTCAGGGCAGCAGTTACATGGTAAATTAGCAGGAAAAAGACCCGAAAGAGTCCAAAAGATGATTGGTGCCTACTCTATCATTATCTTAGATTTCAACATTGCATGGAGTATTGATGACAACACAGTTCTCTCAGTAGTAGCTAATCTGTTGGTGATTTAAAATCAGGCCATTTTATATTCCTGCCCAGGTATTGCTGGAATGCTTTTAATTTCTTAATTCTAGCTCTAAATCTAATCTCCAATCTAAAAAAAATTCTTACTTTTTCTTTCCCCATTGTTTTTGAAGATGCAACTATTAGATAACATTCCAAAATATATTCAAATCTATTTCCAGATTGGAAATAGATTTGACAAAGTGTTTATAACAAAAGTACAATCGTTAATCTTAATCCCCATTTTATTTTAAGTAAAAACTTTAATTAAAAATTTCTTTCCCAGATTAAAACAATAATGTTTCCAATCCTTTAATTATTTTTGGACAATTAATGGTTGCATTTCCCATCTTGGATTTTATAAAACATAGTTTAATAGGAAAAATGATTTAAAAAGAAAAAGTTTTAAAAATGATGTCTAATATAATATTTTTAAAAAATCAATGTTTTGTTAGAATTTTTGCTTCTATAATATATATATATATATATCTGAGCTGCACCTATGTACTTTAATTTAATAAAAAAGAATTAATAATAATAAAAAAAATGGTATTGAAATGTTAAACTTTTAGAATTTAGGTGTGCATCTCAAATATATATATAAAATATATATATGTGACTATAGGAGTGGGATGGGATATAGGGTTTAAATATAGGTTAGTAGATAGAACTATGAAGCTCAATCTTAAGCTAAGACTGACTGCTTCAATATATATATATTGCTTAAATGGACATACAGGTTAATAAGCATACTATCCAATATATCCAGTATTAGAATCTAGTTTATGGTTTTCATCAGTAAGGTATGTTAAGAATCTGGGGGGGGGGGGTATTCTCTCTAGAAGTCACTTTTTTTTTTGTTTTACTATCAATTTTCCAAGCTAATTTGCTTGTATAGTTATATAGATCTAAAACTAATTCAGTTACCTATATATTATGATGTCTTTAGTTGATTAATACTAGTCCTGTTTACTTCTTTATTAGAGTATTATAAAACTTATATGTCGTGTGATCCCAGATTACATTATGCTGTTCAGCAACTAATTTTTTTTCCTCCCTACATCTTTGCATCCTAAGGGGAAGCTTTTGCAATCAATATGTGAGATATGATATTGTTTCTTAAATGTCTATTCAGCACTGTCCTATCCAATATCTCCAGACTAATTTTTAACATGACCTTTATCAGTGACTAAAAAAAATTGCGAAGATATTTTAGTGTTTTCAATCCAAAATAGTAGATATTGAACTGGTTTTAAATCTATATAATTATACAAGTAAATTGGCTTGAAATGAAAATTTTAACCTATTTTGCAATTTGGTTAATATCTTAATAGTAAAACAAAAAAGTAAAACATGTCATCTAGAGAAAAGATATTAGATCCAAAAGATCCAGGTGCCTTGCTCCTTGATCCAAAAGTTCCTCATTGATAAAACCCATAGGCTAGAAACTAGTTTGGGAATATTGGATAAGACAGTATTAAATAATGATGTTAAATCACTACAATCTAACATCTATTAATTACTAACACTTACATTAGGTGGCAAAACTATGGTGTGACAAAAAGAATTTGCTACTGGACAGTGTGATGTAAGCAGAAGTCATGTGGTATGTTATTGGTTATATAATAATCCTAGTCAATGGGTGAAAGTGACTATAGTTATTAAAACACTAAGAAAACACACTGCTCCAGATCCAAAAGTATCTCACTGATGAAAACCATAAGCTAAATATAGTTTATGACTATTGGATAGAACAGCACTGGTTAGAGATTAAATAAGCACAATCATTTGGAATTTTTTGTTTATTTAAAGCTTACACTAGATGGCGAAAATGTAGTGAAAGAAATGCTGTTAAATCGTGTGATAAAAACAGAGATATTAAACAGGCAAAACTCTCCATCAGTAGTGCCACCCTGTGCCAACCAGAGTAATCAATGGATGCCAGAAGGCTTGTGCATAAAATCCCCATCTAGTGCCTACTCATCCAATATCCCCAGACTAGTTTCTGGCTTGTGACCTTTGTCAGCAAGGAGCCTTGGATCTGAGAGCACTGCACCTAGATGGGAATTTTATGCACAAGCCTTCTGGCATCCATTGATTACTCTGGTTGGCACAGGGTGGCACTACTGTATGGAGAGTTTTGCCTGTTTAATAACAGATATGTGCTAGCATAAAAGATGGTGATCATGTAATGTTTAGTGGTTTAAAAACAGAGATCATGTGATTAACTTCTATATTAATTATATACTGTTGTTGATAATAAAAATATGGTTTATTTTTGATAAAAACAATTCATTGCCTTTTGTTCTACAAATGGTAAAATAATTTATGAATACACAACCAAGTAACTTTAGAAGAGAAAACTTTATAAGACTTTATTTAAATATTTATTTATATTTAGAAAGTTAAGTATTAATAAAATCTTAACTTTTAAATTTGCAAATCTAAATATGAATAGATACATTTTTAAAGATTTTATATGTAATCTGGATTTGTCAAAAACAAGTTACCTTAAAATGCTTTGTACTTCCAATGTCATATCTACCACTGTAATATTAACTGTCTGTACACTTAAATTTCAAATATATATATACATACATAATAGTTTAGTGAATGGCGCGTAAATTTTATATAAATTGATATTTTGTGTACGACACTTATTAACAATACATAGAAATAAAATTATAAATTTCATAGCAGAGATTAGAATGTGTGATCAAGTATGTCAGCAATATGAGATAACATGGATAGTTGAGGGTCATGTAAAAGTCTGAGTCCAAACCCCCTATACATTACATATTGGAGTGCAGATATGAAAAAGCCTGTACTGTAGAAAAAATTCCTATATTAAAAAATGATGTAACTTTTTTCAACATTTTCACAAATCGTAATACATGTAATTTTTTTAAAATGATTACACACAAGTATAATAAATTATAGAAAAAAAGATAATATTCTATTTTTAAATGAGAAAAAAATACTGATAAATATAAGAGATCATACAAAAGCAGTGTGTAATAAGGAAGATTTTAAGCAGTCTTTCGAAGTACCCTATATTGCTATGAACATTATAAAAATAAGACAAAAATTGTGACTAAGAAATAAATAGTAAAGTTTTAGTCTTAAATAAATATTCATTATTCACTATAAAGTTGAACTTTATATAATGTCAGAAAAGTTATTTTGACAAAAAAGGAAATATGGTCTTGTCAAAAAAAGATTATTAAGGAATAGAAAATCAGTACCGGCGATTGGGATATGTTTCAGAGTACAGTCAAAATTAAATTTTTATACCAATGCTGCAAATGTTAATTTATAAAGAGAATATCACATGACTTTTTTTTTTTTAAGTGTCATAGCATCGGCCGGGACGCGAACCCGCAACCATGACTTTATCATATGTTTAATCATATACTTCCAAAAACAGTTATCATCTTTCTACCTTACAGTCATCTATTATGACTTAGTAATCAATGGAAACTGGATAGTACTGAACTATAATATCCTCTTCCTTAGACTGGATTCTCGCTCTTGCTTTCAACAATAAGAAAGACTCAGTGCTGAGATTATTGTATTTCCACAACTATTAGTCATCTTTTTATTCATTTTATTATTTAAGAAGATCATGTGAAATTTTAAAAAAAATACCATTTTGAACCCAAATCAATTTATTTGCATTGATATATAGACCTGACTCTAGAACGTTTCTATATATTTTAAAGACCTAAGATTTATTCCAACTATAGTCTCTTTCTCTTGTTGGTTAGGAAGGTATAGTACAATAATATACCTACCTCCAGATTGACTTTTGTCTTCATCTATAAAAGGTGAGAATTCAAGGTTGAATATATATATATATCTGGCAACCATGTTTCACTTTTACCTTTCATATTCAAGATAATATCTGAAATTAAAAAAAAAAACTAAAATTTGTAATCCACAATAATTCACTGATAAAGACAAAAGTTTAAATTAATCTGGGGATGAGAATACTATAGCATAAAACATCTATAGTATTGATTTATTACTCAAGATTACAGTAGATAGATAGTTCTAGAATAGGATGAGAGAAAGTGCTTTTGGAAGTGTATAAGTAAGCATATATGAAAGCCATGTGATATTGTTAATTAAATTAAGTTTCATAGTCAATGTCTAAAAGGGAAAAATGTGATATAAAACTGAGATCTCTAAAATGTATAGAAACTGATATGTTGCCAAATCATGGCTTCTAGATAGATAAATATATAATCCCTGCACTGGATCCTAGTTTTCATTGATGAAGAAAAAAAACGCCCATGATAAAGATATAGTATTATGTTCATTCATTAATCAAACTTATCTTTAATAGTCTCTAGAATAGAATACTGATGTCTTTTAGAAAAAAAGCAAGATTCAGTGTTGGAAAAATTCTTTTTAAATTAATAAATAATCATTATTCTTCAAATAAATTATTAAAATGATAACTAGCGAGCATTTTTAAAAAATAAACACATGCACAAAACAAACACACACAAGAATTAAATGTAACATATTATTATCAACAAAAGTGTAAACTAAACTGAATACAGTAGAATAATTGAATATATACAAAATAAAAAGAGGATTACATTAGTTATTAAGAAATAAATATTTGATAAGATTCTATTTCGCAGTCCTATGATGGGAAGATTTTTAAAAAAGATATTAAAATTCCAAAGACAGATTCGAAGAAATTAAGTAAAATGTGACTTATGGAATACTTAATTGAAAGCAAAATGTTTTCCTAAATTATTTATTTGATAAATGAACAATTTAGAGTAAATGATATATATATAAACTAAAAAATAAGTATAAGTAGAGGGATTTGAACTTAGGATTTTCAGTCTATAGTCATTCTTCACTTCATCTCAAACAGCCAACACACATGACCACACAATATCTATCTCAAAATATGTTAACAACTATACTAAAATCTCAAAAAGCCAAAGATTTCTCATATCTAGATTAGGGTATTATATTATAGATCAAATATTTAAAAAAAAAAAATCATATTATCTTCATAATATTTTTAGTTAATTTAAAATAACTTAAGAGTTTATGTTTAAATCTTACTAAATATATAGTTAGATATTAGATTAGAATAAATATAAATATTAAACATAAACTCAGTTATATGAGATGCATATCAGCCATTTGAGATGGAGTAGAAGATAAATATGGACTGAAAATCCTAAGTTCAAATCCGTCTATTTACTATAATAAACATTCAGTATACTCAATGAATAGGTTAAAAAATTATTGATAAAATGATTTTTTGCTCAGAAAGATATGGTAGAAAATCAATTCTACCTATGGCTTTTTTTATCTTTTATATAAATATATAGAATAAAAGATTGTAAGCAGAATTACCTTTTACTTACATCTTTCTGCCATTTAAAAAGTTGGATATTTTAAATTAAAAAAAAAGTTGAAAATTACCACTTTTTGTAATGTAAAAAAATATAAAAATTAAATGATTATTTTTATTTCACAGAATAGACTGAATTTTATCAATTAGTGATAATATGTAATTTTTTGAGGCATTTGGAAGAGGTAACGAAGCACCAGAATAAATGTGGAGACCCAAATTTTTTGAAGAACCAATCAAATGCCATCTTGATCAGAAGCCTTTCAATCATCATATAAAAAAAAGTACATTGAATTTGATATTGATGAAAGATGATCATTCAGGTATACATTCATCTTGCCTTTGAAAATCTTCACCTGATAGTTGGAAGCTATTAGATAACTGAGAAGAAATACCATGGTTTTACTTGGTCCTGCACTGAGAGATAAAAATCCAGTAAAATCACCACATTGGTTGTTTCATATTGGTGAGCAGAAACATCAAAGTTCATTTATTATATGAATAATAGCGTGGTGATATCATCTGCATGACAAGAATATATAGTGTGTTTATTAAAATTTTGTACTCCTTAGTTTTTGTTAATACATCAGAGAAGAATCAAAGAATCTCCAATTCAGTTAATAAGGTTTTTGTAGCATATTAACTATATGGATGTTTTAAATGAAATAAAAATGTTTGTGTTTTTTTTTTAGGTATCTTTATACAGATAATTTCAGAAACTAAAAACAATATTTTAAGTATTGAAAAAATATAGAAATTAAAACTTCCAATATTAAAATTTATATTAATTTTGTTTTTAAATAGTTGTATTTATTATTGGATTTTTTAAAATAAAAATAGAAAAAAATGAAATAAGTTTTGTTTAAAACGAAATTTTATTCAAGTTATTTTTTCCTAATGAACATAGTTTATTATATTCTTAAGAATTTTTTTTTTTTAATTTAAAACAGTTTAACTTATTAAATACAGAATCAAATTGTAAATCTGATTAGTAATTCACATTTTTTTATGTACAATATTTTTATAATACAATAAAATGTGTGCAAAAGCCTATAATGAAGATTATCTTATATTACAAATACATTTTATAAAATTTTACAATTACATTTTTTTCGTGTGAGTATAAAAAATATTGTGCATTTATTTATAAATTAAAATTTTTGCATTAGTTATTAGTTTTTTAAATGATATATCAGATTTATTCAATTTATAAACATCAATTTGCATTACAAATGTCAAAAATCATTTTGTTTGTATACGTAAATGCGAAAAACAACAACAAAAAAAGAGAGAGAATTTAAAAAAAAAAGATTTTTAATTTAAATATTAAAAATGTTTTAAAATTTTATTATTTTAGCATTTTAATTATTAAAGATATATAAAATTAAAATAGTACTAAATGCTATGTTTTAAGAAATAACTTTAAAGAAAGTAAATTGATTGTTTTGTTTTTTTTTTTTTTGGAAAAAGAAACTAATTAAAAACAATGTAATAAATTCACTCTTCAAATTATTATTATTTAAAAAAAAATTTTTTTTGGAACTAATTACATTCAGAAATCAGTTTCTATTAATAGTAGAGTGATGGGCCAGTCTAAAAATTTTGCCACATCATGCAATAGCATCTTTTGCTGTCCCTTTCTCTTAAAAAACTATTTTAATGATGTGTTAAAAGCCATGATATTAATCATAGACTTTAACATGAAATGTTAATTTTTAAATAATAACATTAACTAATGAAAATTCATACATTATTGAAAAATGATTGAAAACTATATTTTTTACAAAGAAACAGAAAAAATAATTCATTACTATTAATTAAAAAACAAGTAATGCTCATTATGTTATGTAAAATGAAGAATACAATTTATCCAAACAGCTTCAAACACTTTTTAGAAAACGTTTTATTTGTACATATACATACACCTACGTTTCGACTGACTTGCAGTCTTCTTCAAAGCAAGTTTATTTTGATCTTTTTAAAATATGCTTTTTTTTCTTCAAAAAAATCAAAATAAAAGATCAAAATAAACTTGATCTGAAGAAGACTGCAAGTCAGTCGAAACATAGGTGTATGTATATGTATAAATAAAGAGTTTTGCTAATAAGTGTTTGAAGCGGTTTGGATAAATTGTATTTATAGAATATTACAAAAAAATAAAGAAGTGTGATTTTGCCAATAAAATAAAGACATTGTTACATTTTCATTTACCATTGTCAAATTTCCTCGACTCACATCTTTGACACCATCCATTTCAGATAAATACAATAATGATTATTACTAATCATTTTCGAAACTAGAGATTATCTCTAGCACAAATATAAACTTTAAACCTCAGTTAAAGATTAATATATTTGATTTTTTTATTTATTTTACACGCAGAGTTATTAACCTTTCTCTTTCCCATGTGTAACATCTTATAGATATAATAAACACCTCCATACTTCCCCATTCTTTTTAAATTCACTTAAATAAAGATATAATAAAAGATAAATGCCCCCCATGCTGAACCAGCACTCATCAGTTGGCCCCTATCATTTGACAATGGTAAGTGAAAATGTAACAATTTACTCTAGATAAATACTTCTCATATAATATAGATATATATGAGAGATAGTGACCTGGGCCAACTGATGACTGCTGGTTCAGCATGAAATTCATCTCGGGGGTCATTTGTCTTTTATTATATCTTTATTTAAGTGAATTTAAAAAGAATGGGTAAGTCTGGAGATGTTTATTATATCTATAAAATGAAGAACTAAACACTATAACCATGGTAAATATAATTTTTTAGATTTTGAAAAATGTACAATATATTAATTTACATTTCACTATTACATTATGTAGTTAATGTTTAAAATAAAACTTTTTTTGCTTTCATGTTTATAAAATCAGATATAAGACTATGTAATGTAATTTCTGAGCAATTTCACATACAAGTAAAATCATAAGATTTTTTAAAATGTACTTTTGGTCATTATAAAATATAAATAAATTTTATTAGACTTAAGTTATGAAAAATTACTTTCCATTTGTAAGACTTTATTCTTAAGACTACTACAACATTAAGAGCAAAGTAATTTTCAACTATGTAATGTAATATTTTGTTTTGCAATATATTTTTTGGTATTTAAGTGAGAATTACTCTCATTTTATCAAATGACATCAGTGTTTCCATTTTCTTGATGTATTAAAATACTTTTTAGATGTTTACATTTACTTAAAAACAAATTTTCCACTTCAGATTTCAAGGTGAGGATATTATATGAAAATAAAAAATATGCCATTCCAATTATTAAAATCTTTCAGTGGATACAACTTATTGCTACATCAATAATAAGAAAGATAATAGATATAAAAATATTTTATAAAAAATGCTTTTATTTATTTTGGACTAAAAACAAACAAAATAATTACTGAAACACAAGCTTATTATATACTTGTGTCTATATATGTAATATATAAGGTATATGAGCACAGACTTTCACACGACCCACCACTCTTCACTCTATCTAATAACACTGATACACTTAAACACATATACGTTGAAAATATAAATAATCACCAATATATGTATTTCATGCTAAACCAGCAATCATCAGTTGGTCCAGATTATCATCTCTACCCATATATACTATAAGTGCCCAAATATATATATTAAGATAGACAATCTTCATACTTTAACAGAAAGGCATCAATATACTCCACACTCCAACTCTTCAATCATCCATCCAATGGAAAATCTGATGATGGAATGCTCAAAGGCCACCCTGAGGCTGAGATTCTTGTCATACCCATGTTGACCTAAGGTCAATATGACCCCTCATGTATAGGACATAATCCATTTAATACATATACAAGGGATGGGCAGACATCTCTACAATGAGCATTCCATCATTAGATTTTCAATTGGATGGACGGTTGAAGAGTTGGAGTGTGGGCACAGATTGACACCTGTCCATTAAAGTATGAATATTGTATCTTAATATATATCTGGGCACTTATAGTATATATGTGTAGAGATGATAATCTGGACCAACTGATGGTTGCTGGTTTAGCATGAAATATGTATATTGGTGATTATTTATCTTTACAATGCATATGTGTTTAATTAGATAGAGTGGAGAGTGGTGTGTTGTGTGAAAGTCTGTGCTCATATACTCTATATATTAAACAAAGTAATTGTTTCTTTCATTACAATTAGGGTTTTTATATTTAACTTGAAATAAAAGTATAGTCGAGGGACAGATGAAAAAATTAATTAATTTTTTGTCATAAAAAATAAGGATTAACTTAATTAATTTCTGCCTCTCACCCACACTTTTATTTCATGTTAAATATAACGACCCAAATTAATTGTGGTTGAAGAAACAATTATTTTGTTTGTTTTTAGTCTAAAATAGATAAAAGCATTGTTTGTAAATTATTTTTTTTATATCTAATATTTTTCAGATTTTAGTATTAAGGTTAAAAGTAAAATCATATGTATTAAACAATGTTCATTTATAATATAGTTTTATAATTAAGATTTGTTTTTCTTTCAATTTTAAGATTGTTAAGATATTTTTTATTATGTGATGTGATGCACTGTCACTTCTCCTTAAACAGAGTCAGGAATCTCTCAGCAATTATGCCCAGAGAAAACTGTTAGACACTTTACCTACCCTTTCCATTTGCCCACCCTAAATTTTCCCATACTCTGCTCCATCCCATTTCCACAACATAATCTTTTCAACTCCATGATCTTCAAATCTAAATCCCCCTTATCATTTCCCCAACCCAGCATAAAAACCAATAACCCACTTTCTGAATAATCACTTTGTTCATATTTATTCTTCCCACTTCATTATTTGTACCCTTTCTGTTTTCAAGCATTTACATTCAATTAACAGATGCCTATATTTTCTATGCCTTCCTTACACAACTTGCAGATTAAATCACCAATATTTTTCCATTTACGTGTATATTCCCTTGTTGCTAAAGATCCCATTTGAGCCTTAAACAATAAACTACTTTCCTTGCTATTGTTATACATTAACTTGCACCCAATGTTCCATTTACTTCTATATCTATTTAAACTCTTTTTGCCTCTAATATGCATTACTGAAAACATTGAAATGTATCAATGTACTTCAAATTTGATATTAAAATCTTTAAAATTTCATCCACCAATTCCTCTGGATTACCTGCCTAAAATATTTTAGGGTCATATTGCATTACCACTGATTAATAACAAATGTACAAAATTTGAACACATTCAATTTAATATATTAAACCTCAATTTTAAGATTTTATTCACATAAATTTTAAAACAAATAAACAAACAATGATTCTAATTTATTTAAATGAACAAATAAAAACAGAGATTCTGACTTAAATAAAACATTTAAAAATTAAATTTTAAATTTACATTTAAGATCATATATAGAGACATCTTTTATTTCATAATCATGTTGTTTTTCTGCAAATTCACTCTACTAGTTATAAACATTGGTTTTAAATAGAATCAAGTTTCACTTTTTTAGTAAATGTTATGTCACATCCAAAAATAATTTCAAATGAATCATCATTTCTAATATTCTTAATGCTTTGTAGAACACTTCTAAAGTAGGGATGGTAGTAAATAATTTCATTTTTATTTTTTGCAATAATTTACTTGCCATGTCATTCCATTTAAAACTAAGTATTACAAAACAATATAAAAATTTAAAATCTCTAAAGTTTAGGATAAGAGTTTCAGCTTCATGTCTAACTATTTTGATCATTGATTCATCATTACAATTTTTATCAAAGTATATTTGTCAATACCATCTCTCAAAGGATAAAGGCTTTGATTTCTAGAGGATAGTAATTAGAGGCTTGGAAGTTATAGCCATTATATGTTGTTTAAGAATTCTCCAGCGCAATGCTGATTGAAAAAAATATAGAGAATTTTTGATCTGCTTCAAAGAATGCAATCTATTTACTAAATAACATAATGATATCATTGACAACTAAGATCAGAAAATGAGAAGAGCAAATCATTTATGCTCAAATTATCAATGTATTGCTGAATTCCTGTATGTTTTTTTCTATTTGATATACTGTCATAATATTGCCATGCATATTTGTGATAGGAATACTTATATTTGACAATACTTTAAAAGGATCTTCAGTGAATGTTGAATCTGTAATGGCTGTTAAAGGAATGCAACAAACAAAATGTTCAAGGATATTGATATCATTTGCATCCATATTAACAAAATATAACATATTGAGATGGTAATTTGCAACTAAGTTGTAATATTTAGCATCCCACACTATAAATATTATTTTCTTTTTATTACCCCAGAGAGATGAAATCAATTTATTTTGAACCATTCATGAGATACCTTTAATAAGTGTTTAGAATTACCATCATTGCATCTAGAAATTAATGCAATAAACTTTAAAAATGTGCTATAATTTATGAATAATTTATCAGATGTATGTTAATCTAAAAACTGATAATGTCAATTAAGCTTTTCATTATCACTTTCCAGTGTTGAATCTCTGCATTTAATATTTTTTTATTGAATCATTACTCTGCACAATATGGCATAGTTGGTAGAACATCTGATTTTGTATTGGGAGGTCCCAGAATCGATTCTAGCACTTACAGATCTGGTGCATGAACTTCTTATGAACTCTCAAATAGTAAAGCTATTAGCTCTTTCTATTGAATCATTTGCCTTTTCTAATTTAAGCCTAAATGACAACTTGATCTATTTTTTATGAGACTCTGAGTACTTTTTAGTGTTTTTATATTTATTAGAATGGATAAAAACTACTCTATTTTATATCTATCAACAGAGATAAAAAAATTACTACTGAAAGACAACTTACAACATAAATAAAATGCAGAATCTTATAACATACATTAATGCATTGCTTAGTTCTATAGTGCAATAATTCAATAAAAATTTCTATTAGAACTGCTAGAAAAATGAAATTACTTTTTGGTCTTGCTGGACAAACTTTTATTATACTTTCTATTTATTAAAACCACTTAAAAAAGATGACACCATCACTAAAATATAGTAAATTAAAGGCAATACTAATGCCGTATACTTGAAGAAAATATTGAAAATATTAAATACAACATATTAGTGTGGAGAATCCTTGCAAATGTATTCAAAATTTTAAAATGTTTGAATATAATGTTTTCCTGAAGGTTTGTGATGATGGTGTTCTAGTTGTGTTTTTCTAAGGATGTACAATACACATATTAGATGATGGAAATAGTCCAATATAAAAATACAACAGTTTGAATACAATGTTTGCTTTTGATAAGAGTGTTCAATATCAATGCATTAAAGTTGTATTCAATATTTCCCCCAAGTATGCATTAATCGTATTTCTTTTAACTTATTAAAGAAAGATTAAGATGAATGTTTATTTCAAGCTCAACATTAATATAAACGACAATTATATATATAAATTTCTTCATATTTATTCTTAATGTATATAAATCATCCAACTATTTTATACTACTCTTTTAAAAGTCTAAATCTATGGTAGTTGTTACTTATTTGGTTAATAAATGCTTTAATTCAATGTACATTATAACATTTTTATGATATTGCATGTATACTAGGTTTTACTACAGTCTTATATACCAGGGATGTCCAACAAGTCGATCGCAAAGCCATTTTTGATCGATCGCGAGGCCAATCTGGCAAGAACTATCAGGGTAACGAGTGAAACAAATTAAGTCAAGATTTTCAAGTTTTTTTTGTTATTGTTCTAATTTTTTTTTTTCAATTCTAGATAGGTGAAGTCCACTAAGCTGTATCATTATTGAAAATAATATTTTTAATCTTGATTTAATGTAGCTAATTTGAATTAATAAATATTGTTAATAATTACTCATGTTGCTTTAATTCCCTGTACACGAGTTTTTTGGACCCTTAAACAATTGCTATTTTTTTTATTAGGTAGATATATAAAAATAGTATGTATTTCACACCTCCCTCCACTTAGACTACACTTATGACAAGTCGATCGCAACACATTTTTAAAATAAAAAGTAGATCTTATGGACACAAAAGTTGGCCACCCCTGTTATATGCGATAAAAAAAACATCGTTCTCTTACATATACATAGAAATAGTGTAAATACTGAACCGCTCACATTATTTTTTTTGCCTGAGAATATTTTTTATTACTACTTTACAAACATCTTAAGAAATTGTTTAAAATTTCTTATTTTATCATCTTTTAAGTACTCTAAGCAAAATTTCTTCAAGCTATGTGAATTTTTTTGCATCATCTTTATATTAACAATTGATAAATGACATTTTTTTTTCTCCCAAATAAAATTGAATGTTTAATGGTGTATAACTAAATGAAATATATTGTAAGTTTTTTTATTGCTTAAAAAAAAAGCAGAGAAGCCATTTCAAAGCTTAAAAACGAATGCAAAAGAATTGTAAGGATAATATTTTGTTACACTGGTCATATGAAAATAACAAAAATAACTGTGATAAGAATATATTATTAATGATGTGATAAAAATAATTGCAAATATGAAAAAAAAAATTAAACCATCAATCTAAGATGTATTGATAAAAAAATTATTTATCATTACTATTCTTTGAATATTAAATAAGCTCAAAAAGTTAAGAAATTGCTAATTTTTCAAAACAATTTCTCTACTGAAATAGAATACTTTTTTTTAAAATTTAGATATATCTAATGTTTATTAATTTTATATATATAAAATTAAAAAAAATTAAAAAAAAATTAAAAGACTGAAGTGGAGTTGGGCTGGACATATTGTTAGAAGAGATGATAACAGATGGACAATTGAAATTTTAAACTGGATTTCAAGAGATTGTAAAAGACCCAGAAAGAGACCACATGTGAGATGGATGGATGAAATAAAAAAGTGTGCAGGGATGATGTGGAGAACAGAAGCTAAAGATAGGAAAAGATGGATTGAACTTGGAGAGACCTTCATCCTGCAGTGGATTGATAATATATATATATATGTGTGTGTGTGTGTAATAAAGATCCAAAAATAAGATAATATGGTCTCTCATGAATAATCATCATGCTTTCAGGTATGTTAGTATTATTTTAATCTATCTTAAAGATTATTCAAATTTGTTTTTTTTTAATGTTAGTAATGTTACTATGCATTGAGTGATGAATTTTCTACGCTACAGTGACTTTTAAATTTTTACATTACTGACATTTAATTCTAGAAACAAAAAGGTCCATAATTTATTTCAGATATTTGTTTGTTATGGTTGCCCATTTCTTATTCTTCTTGTGATTAGGAAGAAAACAAGTTCAAATTCTATATTTGTGTTAAGATTTCATTTAATTTTATATTATTTAGTTTTAAAGATTCTGTTACATGAGTTGTTAAATAGGTGTTTGTTTAACCATCATTAGTAAATGTCTATATTATTTTTTGAACTTTGATTCTTACATCACTGATCTTTTTTTAACTCACTATATCAGAATAAATAATATTCTCAGAACATTCTTTATAACAATTTAAATGTCACAATAGCAAGGCTCAAGCTGGAATTTAATGTTCAACTGTGGTTACATTTAACATGAAAAGTGGATATTTACAAAAAATATAAATCAGATATGTTTGTCAGACAATGCTTGTTAGAATGTCACTATAATTTTCCTCACTATCACTAGTGCCATCATGTTGATATTTCTTTGCAGTGATATAAATAGCATTTCTTTATATGGAATATTTACTTGAATTTTTAGGCTGATCAAAAGCACATTTATTGTTACGATGATGGGTAAATCCACTTTATTGTGTGCCCTTATCTGGTTTGCATTATTACTAAACATCATAAAAACTTATAATAAATTAGTTAGACAAATCCAATCATTTGAATTTAGTAGTTATTTGGTCAATCTTATTGCTTACAAAATTCTTAAATTTTTTTGACATAAAAGTGATGTTGAATGTCCAGCATTTATATTCATAGGAAGCATCAGAAACAGAAATATTATGTTCTTTTGAAATATACATCTCTATTTGTAAAAGATTTCTCAGACTATTTGTTGCAACACTACTGAACATGTCTTTTTTTTCTCATTGATTATTGGATTCTTCACTTTTAATGAATGATCAATAAAAAATTATCAGTTAATTCAAATAACTACATCTTTAAATTAATAATAATCTTTTTATTTTTTTGTTATTTTTCCTTTTTTTTTTCCATTTCCAGCTGTAAGTGTAGTATCATAAACTCATTTAATATTGTTTCACCAATCCTGAATTTATGTGAAACATCACCCAATCTATTATTCTTATTGTAAATTCAATAAGCAGATTGAATAAGTAAAATTGCAACAATCAGTTTTCAACATAGTCTGCTTTAACTCTAGCTTCTAATCTCATACAATTTTTTTGTATAACTTACTACTGATGGAATCATAGGGTCTATTCTAATAATTTTTTTGATGTTCCCTAGATTTTTTCATTACATTCAAACTTTATATCCTTCCAAAACAATCAAGCCTTAGTAAATAGTAGAATACAATGATTAAATTGATATTACCCCCCCCCCATCTCTTTTTCAATTGTTTCTGGATGAACAGTGTTGGCATGAGATTCAAACTGGGAATCCTTTGGATTCATGAATATTAAATTTAAATCACTGTTCTAATCAACAAGGCTATGCTGAAAAAGGCAATAGTTAGCAGAAATTTTATATCCTTGTCTAAGAGATTCTCCAATGATTTATTCATTTTACTACATATTATAAGTTATCACATTTGAGTGACTTATGGAGTTATTTGTCAATATCACGTGAGCTGCTTTTTTAAAGTTTTTTCTTTTTGCTCTCTGCCCAATATTTTTGCATTTTTCTAAGTACCGTAAACATATATTCACTGGTATATTCAAAATCAACTAATTTATACATTTCTGATTTTCTTCAGTAATCAAATGCAATCAATTTTTGATAGGTTGGTTATTTTCTGTTATGTATGTCCTTTCACACCCACATAGAATTTTATGAATATATTCCTTGTTTTTCAGCATTTTATAATTATATTTTAAAGGTTAGGACTTTTTGCATTGTGCTTTGGCTTTTAAAATATGATCTGATATTATATTGATTGTTGATTTTATTTAGATTGTGTGCTATTTTTGGTATAATTAGGAAGTTTATCAAAGCAACATCTAAGATGGTCAACTTTTGTTCTTATTTTAATTCTATTCATTGAAAGAGGTGTTTTATTGATGTTTGTTCAAAATATTTGCAATAGTGTTTCACCACAAGGCATATAGTAATGCATAAATCAACCTAGTGAAGATGTTTAGAAATGAAATACTATTTATGGATGTATTTTTAAGTTTTTGCATGTAATTGTTAATGATCAAGAGAATAAAGCCAAAATCTATAGACATTCTTTCTTTCACATGGAAAAATTCTGTGTTGTATTGAATGTATTTTGTTATTGTGTAGGAAGAAATATTTTGATTTGTAGACTAATATTGATTTTCTTTCTTATAATAGACAATGCTTTATCACAGAGAATATTTGTGAATAACTTTCCATACGCATGCTTATCAAAATGTCACTTTTATCTCTTTTCATATTCTTGATTAATTTTCAACGAAGTGCTTAAAATCTTTGATAAAGGATTAAAAATCATAAGAAATCTTGACAAATATTGACATAATGAATTTGTAGAACTAACAATAGTCGTAATGGAACATAGTCCTTATGAAATTTAGATATATTATAGAGATGCAGAATTTTATTGGAACATATACTAGTTTTTTAATTTGGTAGTTTTATTTCAATTTAAGTAACTAATGTGGGATTGATTATTTTTTAAAAATAATCATACTCATATGTGGTAGAAGAAATATAGAGTGATAGTTTTCTAAAGCTCTCCAGATTATTTTGGTCCAGTTCATAAAATATACTTCTTTCAATTTGTAGATTATTGAGGTAATTCAGATTAATAGGCATAATTAATAATATTTATATTTATTTTTTATTTGAATGGCTTATTTTATGATATTGATCTCAAGGATAATCTGATTTCATTTTTAATTTCTGAAGATTCTTAGATATAAAATACGCTTATAAAGTTGGTTGTTTTATATCTTCATATCAAGATTTTTGAGATATTACTTCCATCCCTGTTAACCTTATTACTTCAATTAAACTCTATATATTGTATTTCAGCAAATTTACTCATAAAAGTATTTTTCTTTTGATTTTATGTAAAGACAAGAGCTGTCTTTCAGAAGATTCAAGTTTTATTTTATTTCTTACTGTTGCTATAATATTGCAAATTGCTTCTTCTGAATGCTCATGTAGAGATAGACCATTTAAAAATTCTTTATATTAATTAATTTGAACTTTACATTTTCATTTATTCATATTAATATTAATATATTTTTTTCCAATTTCGTTCATAGATTATTTGCTAACCAGTGATTATATTAAAAATCTTAAATTAATTTCTTATATTATTCTCATATCTGTATTTAGAATATTAGACAAACTGATATTGTTTATTTTTTTCTCATATGTCAAATGCGTTGACTGGGAAGCGAACCCTGGGCTGGCTGCTTGGATAGTAGCTATGCTAACCGCTAGGCCACCAACGCTTGACAAACTGATATTGTTTGAAGCTTTAATTGAATTTTATACAAGAATAGTTCATGATCTGCTCTATAATGTTTCTGTATGCTTTTGATATTAAAATAAAAACCTTCCTTCAGAATGGCAAGTATCGAATCGATAAAATAACAAAATAAAAAAAAAGTATCGAATCGATTTTATTATTATGATATCTACTTATTAATGCTTATGTATTTAAAAATATATTTGGTAGCATGAAAATGTATCAGCAGTAAATATCATTGAATTAAAAAAAAAAATTAGTTTTCATGATTAATTTTGATTTCCAAGTCTATATTGGCCTACAGAATAATTTTTATTTTTAATCACAATTTTGGCATTTCTATTAACAATTACTAAAATTATATTTTGTCTGAATATTTTTGTTGACTTTTATTTGCACCTAATTATAAAATGTTTCAGTTTATCTTTAACATGATTGAATAGTTATGGCTTAAATTTATAATAACAGAATTAAAATATAGTAAGATCTAATGAATATCCATACATTTGAATTGATGTCGATCGGTTATTTGTAAAATTATCTGCAATGACATTTCCTTCAACATTTTGTGTTCCTTTGACTTAACAATAGACATTTCGTGATTCAAAGTAACCATACAATCTACACATATTTATTGCTAAAATAACAATGTATAAAAATTCATTTTAATCCCTACCACATCAAGAATTTCATGGTTTACAGAAAACACAGTATATATCTAAATGGTGGTATCGGTGACTAGTCATAAAAATAAACTGATTTTAAATAATTTGTATGATCCTGAAAAAAAATCATTGGCTTTTTTCTGTTATGCAATTGGATCTAATCATATCTTAAAAAATTACTTTCCAAATCTAAAATAATGCTAGTTTTATTAAAATCTATCTACTCATTGAGCTCTCTAAAGATTCCTTTATAATGAATGTGAATATTTTTCTGTCTAAATATTTGTACATGTTAAATAAACAATACCATTATTACTTATATATTCTTTGTCTTAGTATTTATTATTTTTAGCCTTTTATATATAGTTGCCTCCCTCTAAACATTTCAAAATAATGACAACTATAATCAAATCATCAGTATCATAATATATTAATTTAATTCAATATAGTTATTAGTAATAAAATATTATAAAATGTAAACAAAAAAGAGCAAAAACTAAACAGAATTAATATAATAAAGGGAAGATGGCTGAGAAGAGGAAAGATGAAACAGTTATATCTATAAGATAAAAGCTATATAACACGAAAAATTTGCTGTTGGTGTTTTTTCTTGCTCATGAAAGAATTTTAATCTTATAACATATTAATGTATGATAATAACAATCTGTATATTTTTTATTTGGTTTTTATCAGTGCATCCGTCACTTCAACTCTATCATAATCATCCATAAGCACAGAGAATTGTGCATCCTAATGATACATTTTGGAACTACTATATTTCATTTTTTAGGCAAGTTTGACATAAATACATGAAATATTTTAAACTTAATATACATAAATTCATAGAAATCAGCCAACACTTAATCTCAATATTATTAACAATCAACAATCTCAAAGGAACTACCTTTATTGTTAAAAGGAGGTTGCCTTGACAATATATTGAAATTGTTATTCATATTGAGATTCACGTTTGTTGTTAAAAGGTTGCCTTGACAACATATTGAGATTGTTATTGATATTGAGATTGCCTAATTGTTGACTGATTTCTATGAATTTATTCATAAATCTATCTAACCCTGAGCATTATTACATTTAATATATATATATTAGATATATTTAAAACTTAATTTCATTTATATATATTTTAAACGTCCATTCAATTCAACACATATTCCTGAATACACAAACAAATAATCTCTCTATATATTATTATGGTAGCTCATTATATGTGTACTTAAAGATGAGGAATGAAAGAGAAAGTAATAAATTTGTCAAACATATAAAAAGAATTGCAGTGGAACTTGAAGATGAGATCCAAAAAGAAATTTATTATCTCCCAGTCATTATTCTTTTTATACTTAATAGGTAAATAGTTTATGTGGCATTAAATAGAGCTCACAGAGATGATTAATAAATATTTGCAAGTTAATAACATAAATCTTAAAGTACTTAAATAAAGCAGTAACAAACTATTCATATAATAATGCCATCCATAGAAATCAATAATTGCTAGAAAGTTTGTGCATAAAATCTCTATCTAGTGCCTACTCACCCAATATTCCAGACCAGTTTCTAGCTTGTAGCTTTCATCAGTGAGGAACCTTGGATCTGAGAGAACTGCATCTAAATCTTTGGATCTAATGAAACCTTGCAACATCAACCTTTTATCTATTTAGCTAACTATAAAACTATAACCAAAAATGAAAACACAATAATGTTTTCACTTCAATCCAATTCACTTATATAGTCATGTAGATCTGAACCAAGTTCACTATCTATATATTTTAGTTTCTTTGGTTCTTTAATAACTATAGCCACCATCATTCTATGATAAGGATTGGTATAAAACTTGTAAAACATCACATGATCACAATTTCCCTATGCTTACTCAGGTCATTAAAACAGTATCAAATTCTCCATACAATAGTGCCACCCAGTTCAAGCCATAATTTTCATGATTTATAATTAAATAATAATTCAATAAAGAGGAAATTGGAATGGTTGAACATAAATGCACCATTAATGTAAGAACTTTATTAATTCTGTTTAGAAATATGTTATATGATTAACAATCATCAAAGGATCAAAAGAGAGCCAAGTTTGAGCCCAATCAATATTATGCTCCAACATGCATAAAATAATACTATGACCATCTAAACAGTAGAGGATTAGAAGACACCAATATCATATAGAGGTCAATCAAATATTTCCTGGGTAATAATATTTTTACAAAAAATATATAAAATGAAATATACACAGGTCACAATTAACTGTTTCCAAAATAAAAATAAAAATAATAACAATAATAGTGATAAACTGTATACTAGTTTAAATCAAAATGACAGTGAAAAGCAAGTCACAGAATAGCATTTATTCAGTTTTAGAGTAAGTTATGGCATATAGTCTTAGTACCAAAAATAATTATAACACAAGACTGAATTCAAGTCCCCTCTAATAAATAGGAAATGTATCAACCATTGCATTTAGTGATGCACTTTAAGAAATAGTAAACCAATATTTTTCTTCCCATTCTTTAAAATCAATCAAACATTTAACAATTTTGAATTATGTTTTGAGAGGGAATGTATGAATGCATGTATTCAAACATACAAGTATGTGTATAGAGATATATAGGAATAAAAATGATAATTGAAAATAGACTATGGATATATGATATTTACTGAAGTTTATATTCCAAAATATGTATGATATTGTGAACAGCCAATTATATAAGCAAACATTTCAATTAAACAATATATTAGATTCTCCATTTATCTCATCACAAAAATCAAGAGCATTATATATAATATATTCCAAATATCAGAGAATTAAAACACATATTTATGTTCTGGCCTATCATATTACAATAGATAACTACAAATAATATACTAGGAAAAATATATATCTCCATTAAATTCAAAACACTATCTAAAGATGAATGAAATTTATAATTGCAGTTTGTAAGTTATAATTGACTATTTATTAGTCTGAATTCATAATAGGTTATATTTACCTGTTTAAAGAGGTTCATTTAAACTTCTTTGTAGCAATAATTTCAATCTCTGTAATCAAGTCGCAATCTTTAATGTCTATATAAGTATATTAGACTTTTAATAAAAGTGGATTCCACCTTTATTGTCAAAATGAGATTGTCTTGACAACAGTTTGAAATTGTTGATTGACGTTGGGATTGTCTAAGTGTTGACTGGGTTTTAATGAAAATACTAATAGGATGAAGCATATTATCTACATAAATAGCAAAGAAAATAGTACATTTCACAAGAGTGACCATTAATGATACAAAAATTAAAATATAAAACATCAACAGAATGCAACTTAGTTTGAATGAGGTACATTTTATCTAGCACATAGATATTTGTAAAAAAATATAATTTCACACATCCATGAAGTTAATAACTGTCTGTCAAATATTTCCACACACATTAAAAATATTTCCTTTAACTATAGTTTGCTCTAAGTGATTCAAATTTTACATTAGCAGTATTTTAATGAACTAATAATAATCAAAGTGTATGACTCACAATGCATTGCTAACATTGTTAAAAAAATTCATAGCATTTATTTCTTTGTGTCCCGTCCCCCCCTGAAAATTTAAATCAAACTCAAAAGGAAAATAATACAGTATTAATCAAATAAACTGAAAATATAGATAAAAGAGTACAATGAATGTTACTTGAATAACAGTAATTTTTTTCAAATATAACTGAAGCCATTGTCCTCTTACTACAATGATATTGATGGCCAAATAAATAAATCAAATGAAAATTTATTTTATTTATTCTGAATATACAAAATACTAGGGACATTCATTTTTCTTCATTGAGATTTTAGATAACACTTAGTATACATAATATTTTAATTTATGTGCACCTTCTATATTGTTTGAAATATACAACTATTTACAGACAGATAATCTAAATACAATATATATATATCTATTTTGTTAGGCTGAGTTTGAAGACATTACGTGTCTAAAAAATTCATGCTTGCAAACTGGTAGACATATTTCATAAATACTGATTTTGGAATTAGTGTTTAGATCTAGTTTCTAGTCCTACCCTTCACTGATGATAGCCAATTAGCTTGAATTCAGCTAATCTGAAGGTGGAGACAATGAAAGAGATATTGAATTTTGATTCTCTCTCGGCGTTTATGAACAAAGCTTGTACAAATATATTGGTAAAGCTCCATCTAGTGATCATAAAATGCAAGCTATAGCAAGTTACGTGATTTATAACTTGTTTTATCATAAATGTACCCTTGAAGGTTTTTGCAATGATATATATTGCAGAGGCTTTTACTATGTGGTGAAACTGAACTGTTTTCAGACTCATATAGCTATCTATTTTGTTAGGCTGAGTTTGAAGACCTTATGTGTCTAAAAAATTCATGCTTGCAAACTGGTAGAGACATATTTCATAAATACTGATTTTGGAATTAGTGTTTAGATCTAGTTTCTAGTCCTACCCTTCACTGATGATAGCCAATTAGCTTGAAATCAGCTGATCTGAAGGTGGAGACAACGAAAGATATTGAATTCCGATTCTCTCTCGGCGTTTATGAACAAAGCTTGTATGGAGATATTGGTAAAGCTCCATCTAGCGATCATATATGTATACAGTAGAGACAAAATGGCAGACGCAATAATAATAATATGAAAGTAAAGATTTCATTATGTTTAGAAATTTAGCTTTACAATTTTCTTCTTCTTCCTCCTTTCTTTATCTGTTAATTTCTTTACTTACATATCATACCACTTCCAACCTTCTTATACACTTATAATATTATTTTTTACACTAAAACTTTACTCTTACAGTTTCAACTATCCTGCAGTCATCATCAGAGATCTTTATAATCCTATTTCCAAAGATCAACTCAGGATTATAAAGATCTCTGATGATGACTGCAGGATAGTCAAAACTGTAAGAGTAAAGTTTTTGTCTAAAAAATAGTACTGTTAAGTGTCTAAAAAGGTTGGAAATGGTTTATGTAAATTTAGTTTTACCTACAGACAAAATGTTCATTTGTATATAACTTGCTTATTCTTTGCAAAGTAGAGTATTTTAAATATGTTTTAATAGTTGATATTTCTATTCTCTTACGATACCTCATGTTTCTTATTAATGCTTTAAATTTAATTTTAATTATACAATTTGATAGGCATAAATTTTCATGTAATAATATATTATACAATAATATTGGATCTTCTAATTGACTTTATTTTATAAGTGGAAGGTAATATTTTTTCTGATTTGCATTTATGTATTTAATGAAATTATTATATACTTTCTGTAGCATATTCATCCTTGTTATGCTGATTCTATTCCATAGTTCTGATCCAAAGTGTATGATAGGTAATACATCAAATAATATTGGAATTATATCAAACTTTTTTTGTCTAGTCATAGCAGAGTATGTGAAAAAATACTTTTTAGATTTAGTAAATGATTTCAAAATACATTTTTAGTATAGTTTCAAAGCAATTTTAAAATAATTTGGCTAAATATGTAGTCATAGAAAGAGAATTATAAATCTTATAAATAGATATATAATTCATGCAGGATTAGCCATGTAATAAATATATCAGCAAATTGTTAAATAGTAGAAGCCATTCATTAATTTTCATAATATTTTATTAAATGGAGTCACTGAACAATAATTAGGAAAATAAAAAAAATGTGATATTGATAACTTGTCCAATAGTTAATGTTTTCAAAACAAAAAGAGAATGATAGACATGAGTTACATTTGTGATAATAAATGCAAAATATATTTATAAGTATTTGGTTGGTTGAGAATAAGGGAGTCATAGCCCTTTATTCTTTTTTGAGTAGCTTTTACATTTACCAGTTTACATGCAGATCAAACACATATATTAAATTAAATATTTCCTTGGATTGTTATTATAATAAAATATAGAAATGAGATTATATCCATGTAAACAGAGATAACTTTTAGCTCTGGATGTTGCTAAGAAACTATCAATTACTACTAATTGACAATCCCTAAGGTTAAATAAGTTTTTTCATTAACCTGTAATAGCTCTGGAGTAAATATTGTATAACAAAATTTGCAACAAAATGTATTTTTTAACAGTAAAATTAAAATATATGCAACTCTAAATATGAGGCAATTAAAACTAAATCTGAAATCTTTGTGAGACAATTAACACATAATTTGAAAGTTAGACAATGAAGATTTTAATGCTTTAATAGTTCATAATATTCAAGAACTGGTGTGAAAATAAATATAGAAAAATATATTTAATTTTTGCATGTAACAAATATCTGTGAAAATATAAGATGGTGACTATTCAAAATGTAACAGGTTTAAGAAGATGTAAAACTGATAACTTTAACAATGGGATAAAATAATGGAAAGATAAATATAATAAACATCAACATCATTTTGACCCATTATTAATCCATTGCAGAATATTCTTTCCAAGTCTAAGCCAGTATCTTTAATCCATAATTTCTGTTCTCCACATCATTCCATTAAATTTTAGTTTATTCTTCAACTCACATGTGCTTCCATCAAGGTTTTTTTTACAATCAGTTAGGATTTGGTTTAAGATTTCAACTATCCATTTATTATCATCTCTCAAAGCAATATATTCTGCCCAACTCCATTTTAGTCTCATTCAATAATATCAATTTGTTCTCTTATACTACTATTTCATTTCCATTCCCTTTTGGCTATTCCTAACATGCATTTCTCATTAATGCACCGAGTTCTATAAATGTTATTTATGTTTTATTAAATATCAAAGTCTCAGATCCATAAGCAAAAACTAATAAGATATTTATTTAAAAAGCCTTCATTTTCAAACACAAAGGCACATTTCCTTTTAATGTTATTTCCACCAAAAGCATTCCATCCAGGTTTAAGCATATGATTAATTTCATCCATTATACTTCATTTGTATTAATAATCAGACTACGTTATTTGTAGTTGTTAATTTCTTCTAATTCGTGATCAAGTCTTTATTGTCTTCTGGAAAAAAGTTACTGAACGTTATTTTAGTCTTTTTATTTTTAGTAATACTTTTTTATTTTATCTGATAACACTTGCAATATTTTCTTTAGCTCTGAAACATTATTTGCAAAAATCAAACCTATTATTTCCAAAATCTATATGATTTTAATAAAGTCTATTTAGTTTTATTAACCCTTAGATTCCCATTTTATTACAAAATACTTTATATGAAATGACTGTAAAAAATTTGGGGACTATAAAATCACCCTGTTGCACACCCATATCAATACTAATGTCCTTCTTACAACCATGTAATTTAATCAATACTGTTGATTTTGATAAATACTTTTCAGAATATAACACTAACCTAAGAGTATATTTTGATGTTTCAAAACTTTGATTACTGTGGAAATATTTATAGAATCAAATTTCTGTTTATAATCTATAATTATAAAGCATAGTGGCAAGTCATATTTATTAGGCTTTTCTATAGCTTCTCTCAATATTTGGATAGGATCCATTGTAATAAAATACCATTTTTAAATCTAGCTTGTTCCCTTGGTAGTTTGATTCTAAAGGTTGCTGAAGTTTTAATTATCTTGGTAAAGATTTGGTATAAACTCATAGATCTGAAATTCTAATATCTTTAAAATTTAATATTACCCTAGCATTTTTCCAATTATCTGATATATCTTTATTATTTAGACATTTAACCTATAGTTTTCATAACAATTTTTTAATTTCTTTGTCTGCTTCTTTTGAAATATTAGTAATAATTTTATTCCCTGAAGCTTTCTTATTTTTCATGAACTTAACTGCATGTCTTATCTCTTCATTTAACCTATATGTACAGTTCAGAAGATGAAGTTATTACAATAATTACTTTGTTTTTATTTTCTTTATCATTATATAATCCCTTGCAGAATTTCCCCCAACATTTCATAATTTTATCTCTATTTTTAATAATAGCTCTTTTTTTCTTATTTCTAAAATAATAAAAAAATTTTCCCCAAGATATTGTTTTATTTTTTTTGAAACTTTTATTTTATTCTATAGCTTTCTTTGTCGATTCATAATTATATTTTCACACCATTTTACAAAATTCCGGATATTCATTTCTTTTTTAATGGACACTTTTTAAAACTTTTAGATTCTTTTTTTCTTTATAAATTAATTGCCTTGTCTCAACTGAAAATTTACTGGTGAATTGATGTAATTCTTAACATAATACTAGTTATTCTTATGGACCTCAGTTGAATTACTTTCAAAGTCTTTTAATATTTTAAAATGATTAGGAAATATTAATTAAAATTTTTGAAGTGTTTCTGAAAGTTAAGAGTATCAATTGTTAATAATGACATTTTTAATAGTCATAGTTTCTTTACGTTTTGAATCATTATGTATCTTACATTTTACTAGGCAATAACTATTTGTGTTGAATCTTTGAAGAATATTGCCATATTAAAATGTATATTTTCTGTTTTCAAAATTGTACATGTCCATTTGTATTTAGAATCTTTGTCCAAAGAAGACATTCACAATATATAATTTTTATTTTTCTGTGAACACAAATATCATCTCATTTCTTTCACTATAGCCCAATTTACCTGCAGTACTTTTATATTTCAATAATTTCTTAATTCTAGCATTAAGGTCACCCATGACAATTTTAAAATGCTGTTTGGTATGATTAAAAGCATTGTGTATATCTGTATAAAAATCCATTACTCCTTCATTACCATGAGAACTTGTTGCAGTATAAATATGAATTATTTGCATCATATATCTTCCATTAAGTTGAATTACTAATTTCACCACTCTGTCTGATATACCAATAATTTCTTACAATTTTTAGTTGTAATGAACACATTGCACTTATGCTTTGAATATATGGGCTTCATGGTGATGCACATGTTCATTTTGCAATTCAATTGTTTTTGAACATATTTTATAATTTTGTATAGTCTACAATGTTCCATTTAAATTTAGAGACTTTTCCTTCCAATTTTCATTACTGAATAACAGCCTGGGTCTGCAAACTGGATATTCTTAGCAACATCCACCTTCAGCACAAGCCAATATTTTTGGCTGACAAGTTTATAGACTCCTGGGAATAAAATTCTTAATTTAGTTTGTTTATAATGATTAAAAATATCAAATTAGTCAAGCGTTGTTAGCCGAAAGGTCATCGCAGCCACAGACAGTTGTGGGTTTGCCTTCCGGCCGATGCGATGCTATGACATATCAAATTAAAAAAAACAACAAATCCCACACCCATTCATTAAATATGCATCATCCAGCATGATGGTTTAATGGATTTTTATTTTTGAGTTTAAAAGTAAGAGATATTATGTTTTTTTTTTCTTGAGTGGCTAATAATCCTTACCAGAAACACTAGATAAGATTTTTGAAGACAGAACGAATGAATGGATCAATATAATAACTACAGTTATTTAATTTTAAAGTCTTATAATAAATTAATGTTAATGTATAATACATAGAATAAATTAAATACAGTTACAGTAAAATCATAACTGGACAATGAAAAAAAAAGTAAAGGACAAAATATAGTAATATATTAGCAAAGTTTAACTTAATTTAAAGTTCAAACACTATTTTTTTAAGTTTTTATTAAAATAAAATCAATATGAAACTAAAATTCTGCTTCATATTTAAATCTCCATTAGAATTTTCTTTCCATGGCAGCAGCAAGGACTTATAAGGTAATAACATATAGTAATTCACCAGAATTTCCAAATATTCCCATGAATTATTCCATTTAATAATACATTTTAATTAAAAATATCAAGTATGACTTCTATTTCATGACCTATTTAGATCAGTCAATAAGTGAATTATTCATATGGAAGACTGAATAAAAAGATTCAGACTAAAATAATTCTTTACTGAATTTATAATTTAAAGTCATATAATCTGGGAAACAGATAAATTACACACACAAAAAGAAAATCAATACATGTTTTTCATTGATTATTTATGTAAAAAGTTTTGCAGAAGTACAAATAAATAACTTAATAAAGTGTATAAGTACAATTTTATTTTTTTATATAATAATTTTACATTTTAATTTTTTATTTTATAGTGGCAAGTTTAAAAATTTAAATATGAATGTTTCCATTCTACTGAAATTCTACAAATTACATATCTTTAACACAACATGACTATTTCAGTAAATGCACAGTATACTTAAAAAATTGGCTCAAAAGATTTGATCATACGAGGTCAATATATCCCACAATGCATAGGTAACATTTTACTTTTTTAATTTATAGTCCAGATGCTTGATTTGATTTTAATCTTTTATTAACTTAATAAAATAACAAGAACAATGAAAAAAATATTCAAATTTAAATGAGTTATAATTCATTATAAAATATTTTATCACAAAGTATGTTTCTTTTTCTGATATCAGTATCTCTATCCTCACAATATATATATAACATGCTTTTAAGTTAGACCTGCCATAAATGTTTTTAATTGTCATCTGGACATTTTGACTATAACGGGAAAGGAAAAGAGAGAAAAATGTAAGTATGATGCAGGTCAATAAAAAAACGTTTATATATAATTTCAATACTAATTTTGATAATTTTAACACTAAAATACAATTAAACCAAAATATAAATTTAAATAGTGTAAAGGAACTTTTATTTTTTAAAATTAGTTCAAAATTATCAATCATTTAACTTTGTAATTTAGATGTTTTAGAAATAATATATTACAATCTGTAATACCTACACATAATTTTAAAAATCGGGACATAAGAGCAACTGTACCCCTAATTCTAATGCTAACCATAAGATAATATTATTTTTAAGTGTAAGTTTATGAAAATTTCATTGTAGGATTGTTTTAATGCAGACAAAGTATTTGTAATAGTCAATTACATATGCACAAAAACTCAACGATAAATGATTTAAGTTTTCAGAATCCAGAATGCTATTCAATATGTCTAATAGTACAATAATATTCAATAAAGAATAAAATATTTTTTTCTAAACCTTATGAATCTAATATCAGAACATAAGCATTATTGAAATAAGCGTAGATGTATTTGCACAAAATAATTTTTAAATAGCATTACCTTTTCATCAATACATCTATGATTCTAAAAAATATATATCAACCTATATCTTATTGTAAATATGAAACTAAGAAATACACTTTATTTTATTTGATAGGTTGCTCTTTAAAAAAAAAAACACGCTTATATCGATCTATTTGCTCAATTAAAATTTATCTGCAAGTCAAGTTGCAAAAATCATAGCTATACTATTTTTTACATCTTAATAACCTATTAGTTCAAAATACTACCATGCAGTCATATTTTGAACAATTTAAAGATCATCAAAAATTACAACATTTATAGATTTGTAGTTAATTTTTTTTTAAAGACTTTCTTTTCGTACAGGAATTCACTGTTACTCTGCCAAGTTATTAATATTGAGAGTACAGTACTTCTATCATTTATATGAGAAATCTATTAACCATAAAAATTTAGCCAGATTCTGTGAGATGAATCATTTAAACAGATTTTTATTTAACCTTTACAGAGGGTAAAGGAATACTTAAATAAGTCAGTATAATTAATAAAATTACCATTTAGATCCAAATGCAAATAACTAATCCAAAATCACATTTATGGGTCTTTTAGTCTATTATAATTGCTTTTATAATGGTGTTCTCAAGGTTGAGAGCTTTGCAAAGTTTACATACTCAACATAATTGTTTATAAAAATGATTGAAATCCAAATTATTGTGCATATAATATATAAGTAAAATTGCAGCTGAACATATACCCAATTCTACTTTTCACACCATAAAAAATGACTTATAGTATAAAAAATATTTCTAGGATCTATAAAATACTAAAGGATTAAAATCAGTAACAAAAAAAAGAAGAGAAAACTATAAAGGAAGTAGCAGAGGGAGAAGATAAAGAAGACTGCTTGCACTGAAAAAATAAACAACTTATAAGGAGATGAGCATTGACTTGATATTGGAAATGATATCTAATGTATAAACAGAGTTACTATGAAATTCTACAAGACAGCAAAAAATTCTCTTGTTTTGATAATACTTATTGATAATATTATTAATTTGTTAAGCGCATACTCATTACATAAATAATATATATATATGTTAAGGTTATCACCTTAAAACTATGTGCCTGAACTTCGATAGTAGGAACCTCTACAAAGATTTGTTTAAGGCTATCACCTTAAGACTATGCATCTGAACTTTGATAGTAGGGACCTATACAAAGATTGGTAGAGGTCCCTACTATCGAAGTTCAGGCGCATAGTCTTAAGGTGATAGCCTTAATATATATATATTATTGATAATATGTAAAAGTTATTTCAATATTTTATTAGACATTCCATCATCATCCTGAAAGCAGCAGCCAACATATATATGCGTACACACAGTCATTAAAATATAATACATTACTTTCTTTTTCAATATTTTTAGTTTACAATGTGGAGAAATTTCAACTAGAACTATGCAGCAGAAAATTATCTTTTGACCTATTATTACTCTGAAGTCACTCATTAATGCTAATCTAACTATCGTGATTACTTTAAAATGAGATCTCATTGCTTTAAATAACTACCTAATCAAAGCATTATTACTTTTAATAGAGTTATTTTGAAAGAATTATTTATGATTTCTAGTCAATAAACATATCATTAATCATATTGCGATGCTTTATATAAAAGTATACTGCCTTAAAAAGTGAATATACAAGTATACTATCTTAAAAAGTCAATATAAAAATATACTGAATAAAAAAGTTAAATAACTGAACAATTTAAAAAAAAAAAAAAATCAGAAAATAAAATAAACAGAAACAATTTTAAAAATTTTGCATTACTTCCATAAGTAAAAGGGACAATGCTAAACTACGATTTTTAAAAGTGGATGCTGGAATATTAGATAAAATATTTATTCTAAATTAGTTTTGTAAAATGCAAATATATGAATTATTAAAAAAAGAAGATGATTAGAAGTTCTAATGGCACGAAAAAATAAAAAAATCAATATCATACAAATAAAAAAAGAAGAAAAAGGAAGTGAACTAGATATTTTCTAAAATAATAAATAATGAGATTGAAACAAAAAATATCAAAAGAATAAATAATAATTATAACAACAAAAAAAAAACCCAACAAAGCAGGGTAAAAAACATTTACAAAATTCCTATTGAAATTAGGTCAAGTAAAAAAGCATAAGCAATAGGAAAAATTAATAACGAATTAATTGTAATAAATAGTGTATTTATATAACGTTTGACTACGTAATGTAATATAGAGAAGGGAATGAATTCGTAAAAAGTGCATGACCGGAGGTTTATTTTCTTCTCTTTATTATAACAAATTAATTTTAAAATAAAATGAATAATGATATATGCTCAATCCTATCGTAACCATCCATCAACCCAGAAGTCAAACAAACCTTTCTTACTATGGATGCATTTTGAACTTTCACATCACAATTTCAAATGGGAAAGACATACCTAGCACGTTATAATTTAACTTCAAATACACAAATTTAACTTCTTATATATATTTTTAGATATATTTCTACTATTTTTAAACATTGCGCAAATATTTTCAATCGTTATGTTTTAATGGGAGACAAATGAAAATGAAGAAGTACAAAATAATAAACTTAAAAATGGCACAAATAAAATATGATGCTCTTATCCATCAAATACTTATTTTTAAGTACAATTTTTGAAGAGTGTATACCAATTTATTATTTAAAAAAAAAAGGTATGAGATTAAGTCTTAATTTACATTCAAATAAAATCTAATGGACATAAAATTTTGACTGGATTAAATATATACCAGACTGGCAATTTCAGGATTATTGATATTCAACTTGTGTATTGAACTACAGAATCATTTTTTTAAGTAACGTAATTAAAAAAAATGGATACTTTCTCAGATCACGTGACTTATAAGTTTGACTACTTATTCTAAAACTGTGCTAAATAGCATAAATAATAATTACATACATGAATTGTATTTTATAATTCTCTTAAAACATTTTTTAAAAAGATTTTAATATAGCAATAAATTGGAAAAAACACAGCATATTTTATAAATCAATATATAAGCATATTTAAATTTGTAAGAATTATTCATGAAATTAAAATATAATTATTTTTTAAAAAAAAATTCAATTCATTAATGCTTTCTTTTTCAACGTCTATTATTTGAGTTTTATATTGTAATCCAATATTCAATTTTTATTTTTTCTACTTGGTCGTCTAAGCACACACCGATTGCTTTTTTTTTCCGCCTCAGTTAAAATACCCAAGCTGCTTTGCTGTCTCTTTTCTATTCCTAGTTTTCTAATCAATATTATTTTCAGATAAGTTTTTGATCTGGTTCAGTAATCCCAAGGATTGATCTAGATTGTAATATATAAATAATAAACAAAGCTTCTAAGAAAATATTATATTGAACCAATGAGAGACAATATTTTTAAGAAATAAATGTCAACTCTTATAGTTACTCTGTATTATGTCTTTTTCAATTATTTAATTTTTAAATAAAAAAGAGAGTTAGCAATATAAATAAATAAAAAAAAGTTATATAAATAAAATTTTAAATATGAGTACAAATAAAATTATGTAAAATAAACTTTTTAATAACTTTTTTTTTTCAACGTTTAATCGCAGTTTCTTTTACTTTGAGTTCACAATTTTTATTGATTAAAGCATTAAGCATCACATGATCACCATCTCTTATACTAGCACATAATTGTTTATAAACAAGGCAAAACTCTCCATACAGTAGTGCCACCCTGTGCCAACCAGAGTAATCAATGGATGCCACAAGGCTTGTGCATAAAATCCCTATCTAATGCCTACTCATCCAATATCCTCAGACTAGTTTCTGGCTTGTGGCCTTTGTCAATGAGGAGCTTTGGATTTGAGATCCTAAAATCTAGGTGCAGTGCTCTCAGATCCAAAGCTCCTCATTGACAAAGGCCACAAGCCAGAAACTAGTCTGGGGATATTGGATGAGTAGGCATTAGATAGGGATTTTATGCACAAGCCTTCTGGCATCCATTGATTACTCTGGTTGGCACAGGATGGCACTACTGTATGGAGAGTTTTGCTTTGTTTCTAATTTTTATTGATCTGAAAATATTACTAGTTGCTGGTTATTTCACTTCTCATTTTTAAAAAGTAATTTACATGATTTAATTTTAAAACAATTTATAAAATATATTGATCTCGAGAATATTTTGTCTATTTAAAACTATACAACAAGACCCATATTATATTAGTGAGTCTAGCTATTTGACATATCCAAGATCTAATGTACAAATTCATCCATTATAAAAATTAAAAATTTCTTGTAGATTCCAAGAAAAGTTCTTCCTGGCATTCATACCATAGTCAATCTATCTTTCTTTATTGATTTAATAAATAAATATATATGAATCGTATTGACTGGTTTGTGAAATAAAGTTTTATGCATGCATGCATGTGTTTATAACTCGTCAATACAAAAGGTATTGTAGTCAGTTTAGAAATAATGAAATACAGAATAAGTAAATTGTGCATGCTATAAGAATCCAGATATCCTTATTTGCATAAGGGCAATAATATTTATGCAAATTAGAAAAGTTATTAAAAATGTCTGCAGCATTTTAATGAAAAGGAAAAGAGTTGTGCAGTTAATGCCAGTTAGACTGAGTTGAAGATTGTTGAGTGATCAATAAGATCTTTGATAAACTCGATGTTGGTGAACAGTGTAATACTGATGGGAACATAAAAAGTTAATAGATTGAAATGAAGCACTTCTAATAAAGTGTAGTAATTGAGCCAAACTCTATAAAGAACTGTTTTGTGTGAAATTAAGACTAATTATATTATGGAATTCAACTAATAAGTCACTAGTTGAACATATAACTTATTGCTAATTCACATATTTACATATATTCTGAGTAATAAACTAATTAAGTTATTAAAAAATCTTTTAGTTACCAAAAACATTTCTAACATTGGCTAAGGAGATTTATTCCATCTCTTTATTTATTAACATGAGCTGAGCATACTTTCAGCTCAAAAAGACATATTCATAACACTCAAACATTTTCATCAACTAATTACAAACAGGATATGGAAATAGGATAACAACTTTGAAAAAAGAATCTTTTGTGTGTTTTTTTTTTCAAAAGTATAATTAATGAGTGTACAGCTGCAAAGATTATCTGGTTTTATAAAGATCAATATAAATCTTCATTATTTTGGAATTTGATTTGATTAGCACAGTATGCACTATTTCTCTGTAAAATAACGTTAGAGAGGCCTTGCAATTCAAAAGACTTTTATTATCTTTACTTACATACAAAGATATCTAAATATTGTGTGCGTTAAAATTTATTTTACAGAAATATTGTGGATTTTTTTAAAATTTCTTTATAATTTAAACATTTTAATAATATTTTTATTTTATTTATAAATGTTTAACTCATTGTCATAATAGATTAATTAATGAAATATAACTGCTAATTAATTAGTACTGAATTATGACTCATTGATTACCAATACATGTATATTTATAGGTGTATATTTAAAATTTTAATGGATAAAAAGATGATTACTTATGATTTTTTTGAATGGAAACTTGATTACATTTTGTTGAAAACTATTTTGACTAAAGTTAAAGACTATACTTAAATTTATTTCTAAGAAGTGGTAGAGCTGATTGATCTTTTGATAGTAAAATTGTGTTGCATATAAAGACTAATTTGCATATATTAACAAACGTCAACAACACTACAACATTTCTAATTCTTCAGCTAATGTTAAAAGACATTGAGAGCACTAAGCTTGATATTTAACTACGATTTTTCTAACTTCACCAATGAGGGTTTGAAGCACAGTATAATTGCTGTTAAAAGAGATTTATACCTTTCAACCTATTACATTCAAAGATCAGCCTTTCAAGCTAATTGTGCATGAGTCTTCTGCGAGTGTTAAATAATAAATGAATACTTCACTCTACAATACAAGATATAGTATTTATGCAGGAATAAAAGGAATCCTCTTATTCCTACGACTCAAATTCTTTTATATGAGCAAATCTGAAGTACTGTTGAGTAAAGCATTAGAGTAGAATTCTCACTTTAAATTACTATCTACGATGTTGGAATGAATGACAAATTGTCTAGAATTTACTAAACGTCACTCTAAGTGAAACTTAATTATAAGTAAATGAATTGAATGTAATACAATTGTATGCATAGCGTCATATAAAAATAAATGCTTATTTACTTATAATTAAGTTTCACTTAGAGTGACGTTTAGTAAATTCTAGACAATTTCACCGACGTCATTCATTCCAGCATTGTAGATAGTAATTTAAAGTGAGAATTCTACTCTCACGCTTTACTCAACAGTACTTCAGATTTGCTCATATAAAAGAATTTGGGTCATAGGAATAAGAGGATTCCTTTTATTCCTGCATAAATACTATATCTTGTATTGTAGAGTGAAGTATTCCTTTATTATTTAACACTCGCAGAAGACGCATGCACAATTAGCTTGAAAGGCTGATCTTTGAATGTAATACAATTGTACGCATAGCGTCATATAAAAATAAATGCTTATTTACTTTCAACCTATATATTTTGAAAATGGTGAACTAAAAATTAAAAGACACACACATTTTATAACTTAAAAAATCACAAGTTCTGAAGAAAATGTGTTGCAATCATATGGAAGTGTTAATTATATATATTTAAAAAATCATGTATTTGGATGAAAAAGTTGTGGTACAATTTCAAACTTCATAATGGCCAATGTTTCTTTCAAGTAACTTTAAGAGCAGTTTGAATTTTTACTCAAAATAATAATCACATGCGCAAAGTTATCTGTCAAAAATTTGTAAGCAATCGTACTTATATAAATACATGTGCCACAGCATATACATCTATGTAACAAAGCAAAAACAAATCCCACATGTATTTCCATATTTTGGGGATATAGCTATGTTTTTTGTGCTGAAAGTAGTTCAGATAATCTGAAATATGAAATGTGTTCAAAAAAAGTAAAAAAAGACATGATTCATCACACATTGGAAAGTCATACTTAATAAATGCTGCAGCAATAATGAAATTAGCAAACACTGAATTATAAATAATCATAATGTTTACAAATAAAAATATATGATAAAATTGTATGAATATTATATAAAAGTCTTAAAAAGTGCACATTGCAAGAAAGGAATTAATATATATAAAGTATAGCAAATTAAAATATTAAGACATTGAATCCTGGACTTATTATTACACTTATTATTTAAGTAATACATTGGGTGCAATTTGAAAATTATAATTATAGTTTGAATGTTATAATTGACTATTTGTTAGTCTGCATTTAGAACAAGTTATATTTATCTGTTTAAGAAGGTTTATTTAAACTTCTTTGCATTAATAATTTCAGTCTCTGTGGTCAAGTTGCAATCTTGAGAGTCTATATAAATATATTTGATCATATATAAATATGGGATTCCACTTTTATTGTTAAAAGAATGTTACCTTGACAACAGATTGAGATTGTTATTGATATTAGGATTGTCTAAGAATTGAATGATTTTAATGATATATTAATTCTATAAAATGTTTGTGGCAAAGTTGTGATTTCAGAAATTTTGACATTTGTAATGAAACTATAGCAAATTGCTATGTATAAAATCCTAAACAAATGATGAAAATATGTGTAAGAGATTGTGATCTGGGACAACTGATGAGTGCTAGTTCAGCATAGAATGCATATCATGGAGATCATTTATCTTTGTCCATGTCTTTCATTACATGTTTCAGAAAATTGTGATGAAATAGAAGTTTGAAGTATAGATAATAATGACATGATAACAATTGCATAGTTAATGAACTAATTAAATATATATATATTAAAGTGGCTAATCTGAAGCTCAGATTATGCTTCACAATTATTAACACTCATAGTACCATCCAACAGTATTCGAAGTCTATCTCTCCATGCTTGTACATGTACCTGCTATTTACACAGGAATTTTTTTGTCATTTTAATACTAATCCCATTTTTATAGAAATAAGTTAATGATTTGGGAAATAAAGTGAATTAATAGAGTTGTGGACATGCAGCGAGGGATAGATTTAATCAAAATATACACACACCTTTACTGTATTAATAAGATATATATGAATTTGTTGGGAAATATTATGTATTTAAAATTTTATTAATAATGGCGGCACGAAATAAGACGATCGGGTTGGAAATTTCTAGAAGCATTACTATGAGGTTTAAAACAAAAAAAAAAAATGGGGGAAATTAATTATTTTTACTCAGAAAAATCAAAATTGCAATTAATAAAAATACATTTTCCATTAGTAGAAAATAAATCTATTGAAGAGATTTCTCACAAATATTAAAATACAATTTAAAACAATCATTCAAGAATTTTTCAGACCAATCACATTATCTTAAAATACTTATGAAACAAGGGCAGGATTATGTGGAAAAATATCCATTGTACAAAAATTACTCAGCGCTTCAGGCTAAAGGCACTAAGTGCATTTCAAATATCCAGGGGATCATATAAAAAGTGCAAAAATTTAATTGTAATAACTTGGACTTTGATTTTGTTTTTAGAAAGAGGTGTTTTAAGGTACTTCATGTTGCTGTAATTATGGGAGAGGAGTAAAACCATCACGCCTTCTCTTTTGGTCATTCCTGAACCATTCTCTACTGAAATGCCTCTTTGAACTTAAAATGAATCTATGAACTATTTCACTGTACTCTGAACCTGATCTGGAAAATTATGCTACCTGCCTTGAAGTTTCAAACCATATCAAGAATAATGAACTGTTACCCAAGAAGGGAATCAAGAAAGTATTACAAAGGTAATAGTGCCACTTCCCACTTATTTGTATATTAACCATAACTAAGATTAAATGGAAACGTAATGTAAATTCTTATAAAATTAACTTACCTATGTAACAATATTTAATCCATTTTCTCCATGATTCTTTATAAAACTAATCATGTAATTTTCCATTAGCCTCGTAAAATTTTTATTCTAAAATGGTGCGGCATTGATTTTCTATATAATTATAATATATGTTTTTTTTATTTGTTCATGTAGTATGCCATCAATTTATTCCCCAATTCTGCTTTATTCAGCTAATAACCATATGAAATAAAAATTACATTTTTAGAAAGTGGTGATATTTCTATATATAATAATGTAGTTATATTTTGAATTCTTTCAAAAAAAAGTAAAACTTTAAAACCAAAGAATATATAGTAACTGATATACCAACCAAGGGAACAAGCTGGATTTAAAAGTGGTTTTAGTACAGTAGATCATATTCAAGTATTGAGAGAAGTTATAGAAAGGACAAATGAATATGAGTTGTCATTATGTTTTGGATTTGTAGATTATGAAAAGGCATTTGATTCTATAAACATTTCTTCAGTGATTAAAGCATTGGATCATCAAGGTATAGATCCAGGATATTGTCATATTTTAAAGAATATTTATAAAAATGCAACAGCAACAATTAGATTACATAATGATACTGGGAAAGTCAACATTGAGAAAGGTGTAAGACAAGGTGACTCCATATCTCCAAAACTTTTTACATTTTGTGGATTAAAATGGGAAACTAAAGGAGTGAAAGTAAATGGAGATTATTTAAGTCATTTAGATTTCGCAGATGATGTAGTTGTTTTTGCAAATAATGCTTCCGAGCTGCAGGAAATGTTGCAGGAGTTATCAGATGAAAGTAGGAAAGTAGGACTAAAGATAAATGTTAAAAAGACTAAAGTAATGTTTAATCGATTTGCTCCAAATATAAAAATAAAGATTGATTATGATGAATTAGAAGAAGTTAAGAGTTACAAATACCTTGGTCAGATTATTAATACAGATGGAAACATAATAGAGGAAATTAATCATAGAATTAAACTTGGTTGGAGTGCTTTTGGTAGAAATAACTTGATATTAAAAGGAAATATGCCTATGTGTTTGAAAAGAAAGGTTTTTAACAAATGTGTTTTACCAGTTCTTACTTATGGATCTGAGACTTGGACACTTAATAGAAGATCAATACAGAGACTTCAGACCACTCAAAGAAGTATGGAGAGATGTATGTTGGGAGTAACAAGAAGAGATCGAAAACGCAATATATGGGTAAGAGAACAAACAGGTGTTACTGACCTCATTGAAAAAATTAAAAGATTGAAGTGGAGTTGGGCTGGACATATTGCTAGAAGAGATGATAATAGATGGACAATTGAAATTTTAAACTGGATTCCAAGAGATTGTAAAAGACCCAGAAGGAGACCACATGTAAGATGGATGGATGAAATAAGAAAATGTGTAGGGATGATGTGGAGAAGAGAAGCTAAAGATCGGAGAAAATGGATTAAACTTGGAGAGACCTTCATCCTGCAGTGGATTGATAATGGTTGATAATGATGATGATGATGAATTTCAACATAGATGACAAAATATTTTTCACTTATAATTAATCTAAACTTTTTTAATTAATATAATTGCTCAACTTTAATTATACAATTAATTAATTTTTTTAAAGATTTTTTAAAATTTTTAAATGTTTTATATATGTATCAAAGTAATTTTTATATGAAATAACATTTAAAAAAATTTGATGTAAATCAAAACAAGCTTCATGTAAAACTTTTTAAAATATAAAGAATTTATATTGAAATTTTTTTAAAATAAATGTTTAAAATATACAAAGAAAAGATTTCAGATTTGAATAAATATAACTAAATAAAATAAATATCAAATAAAACATAAATAAACATTGATAATCATTGTAATTACATATTGGACTGTTTCCATCATCAGATATTAAAATTATTAAATGTTTATAAAAAAATACAAAGTTTATTTAAAATTTTCAAATAAATTTAATTGTTAATAATAATACACATGTTAGTATATAACGCAAACAAGAGGTAATATTCTAATTTCTTCTGTAGATGTTGATGACTTGACCAATGATAGAATGAGAATAAAACTTGGACCTTTAGATTTACGAATATTGAAGTTAAGGTGACACTTTAATCAAAATATTTTAAAATTCAATGTGTATAATATAATCACACACATCTTAGTATATATAATGGAGATACGTTATATGCATATTTATATAATTGTTTTTTAAATTTTTTTAATTTTTAGAATGATTAAATTTATGATATTTTAAAGTCAAGTAATCATATGTAAATTATTAACAATAAATTTTAATATTTATATTAAAATTATTTTTTATCTCTGATGAGGACCACATATTAATTGAAACTTTTATAAAATAAAATCAGAATATAGAAAACATTATACTCAAGCTTGTAGAAGTGTTTTAGATTGTTCTTTGAAGTTTTGAATCTTTTTAAATATATATAAACCAATACAATGGCGGATTAAAATATTTACATTTTAAAAATTACATTTAAATAAAAAACAGAAATGAAATAATATAGATAATTAATTAAAAACTTAATGTTACAATAAAGTAAATATAATACAGTACTTGAAAATATGATAATTCTAAATAATATTTAATTTTCTTTTCTTTAATTATTGTAGTTATTATAAACTCATTATAGTCGAGTATTAAGAAAAGGTAATAATTACTATTTAATACTTTTACATTGCAATAAGCATGCTTTCATCAGACGGCTACCAGAATCATAATTCTCAGAAGATTATTTGATATTAGAGCACTAAGTTGATAAACAAAGTTCAAGAGTTTGTATTATCTTGCTTAAAATTATTCCAAAATATTTATCATATCTGCCTTAACCACCAATAAACTAATTTATGGATGTAATACAATTTTCTTATTCCTCCTTTCCTTATGTATTGATTTCTATATTTACATATCATACCATTTCCAACCTTCTTATGCACTTACCAATACTATTTTTAACACCAAAACTTTACTCTTACAGTTTTGACTGTCCTGCAGTCATCATCATAGCTACAATATCCAAATATAATGATCAGGTTAAGATGTATGTTTTTGATTATGTATATAAATATAATGTATTAATTGTATGATTATATATTTGGATATCATAACTCTGATGATGGCTGCAAGACAGTCGAAACCATAAGAGTAAAGTTTTGGTGTAAAAAATATTATTAAGTATATAAGAAGGTTTGAAATAGTATGATAAATAAATTAATTTCCTAATGCAAATGGAGACCATGGGTAAATTAATCCCATAAGATTTTCTTCTATTTATTGAAGTTACAAAATAAATATAAAATAATTATCATCAATAACAAACATTATCAATCTACTGCTGAATGAAGATATCTCCAAGTTCAATCTATATTCTTCAATCTTTAGCTTCTCTTCTCCACATCACCCTTGCACATGTTCTTATTTCATCATCCATCTCACATGTGGTCTCTTTCTGGGTCTTTTACAATCTCTTGGAATTCAGTTTAGGACTTCAATTGTCCATCTATTATCATCTCTTCTAACAATATGTCCAGTCCAACTTCACTTCAGTCTTTTAATTTTTCAATGAGTCAGTAACACCTGTTTGTTCTCTTACCCATATATTGCAATTTCAATCTCTTCTTGTTTCTCCCAATATGCATCTCTCTATACTTCTTTGAGTGGTCTGAAGTCTCTCTATCGCTCTTCTATTAAGTGTCCAAGTCTCAGATCCATAAGTAAGAACTGGTAAAACACATTTATTAAAAACCTTTTTCAAAAACATAGACATATTTCCATTTAGTATCAAGTCATTTCTACCCAAATTTCTCCAACCAAGTTTAATTCTATGATTAATTTCATCCATTATGTTTCCATCTGTATTAATAATCTGACCAAGGTATTTGTAACTGTTAACTTCTTCTAACTCATCATAATCAATCTTTATTCTCATATTTTGAGAAAATCCATTAAACATTACTTTAGTCTTTTTAACATTTATCTTTAGTCCTACTTTCCTACTTTCACATGATAACTTCTGCAACATTTCCTGCAGCTTTAAAGCATTATTTTGAAAAACAACTACATCATCTGCAAAATCTAAATGACTTAAATAATCTCCATTTACTTTCACTTCTTCAGCTTCCCATTTTAATCCACAAAATACTTCTTGCAGCATTGCTGTAAAACGTTTTGGAGATATGGAGTCACCCTGTCTTAAATACTTCTCAATGTTGACTTTCCTAATATCATTATGTAATCTAATTGTTGCTGTTGCATTTTTATAAATATTCTTTAAAATAGGACAATATCCTGGATCTATAACTTAATGATCCAATGTTTTAATCACAGAAGAAATGTTTATAGAATCAAATGTATTTTCATAATCTACAAATTCAAAACATAATGACAACTCATATTCATTTGTCCTTTCTATAACTTCTCTCAATACCTGGATATGATCTATTGTACTAAAACCACTTTTAAATCCAGCTTGTTTTCTTATAATTATATAGTTAGTTGCTTTAGCTTTTACTACACAAAGCAACATACATTTAATTCAAGTAAATGAATTTTAATTAGTTTTAGAGATATTACATTTATCGCTGGAAAAGTAATTACAGTAAAACTTCGTTTTAATTAAAAAAGTTTTTCAAATTTTTTACTTAAAGAATTTCAATAAATTACAATTCTATAAAAAATTATCAATTAAAAAAAAGTTAATAAGAATACAAATTACAGTTAAAAGTTATTAAAGCAAAAAATGAAAAGTGCTTAATCTATATAGATGAGTTATAAGTTGTCACATAGACACACAGATCTATATATAAGCTTGAGTTTTGTATTTGTGAAAATCGTAAATTGCATTCTGGATAATTAATTTACATTAATAAAAAAAATTAGCAAGGATAGGGAAAATATCGTTTCTATAGAATATTTAAACTTTTTTGAAAAAATGTATTTACACTTTAAATATATATATATAGAAATAAGTGCCCCATATATCAACACTTATTTAGATACATATTGGATTCTAAAAATACATACTTTAGTTACAAGACACTGGGCTTATGAATTGTTATAGATTTGTATAATTCACATCAAAAATTATAAGACATTATATATCAGATTTTAATATCAAATAATCATAGCTGCTTTTATTTTTTGATAATTCTGTACTGAAAGAAACATTTCTTATCATACTTTAATTTAGCATCTTTTCTTTGAAAGTATACATTGAGTAATACATTTTCAGGTGTTTATAGATATAAATTATCGCAATTGATCTAAATGATAAAGTGTACTAATCAAATATGCAAATAATTAACTAACATTTATTTTGAAATCTAAATATACATTTAAGTAATAATTTACTAAGGCTGTAACCTTAGAAATAAGCGTCTGAAAAATACGAAGGTAGGGACCTCTATACACTTAAGATAAAAGTAGGCTGATATAGTTTGTCCAACATGTTCTTATAAAAATATAATAAAAAAAAACCCCAGTGCTTATCAGCTTACAATTGCAAGTGAGAGTTTGTGAGATTTTTGTTTATTCTCTATCTTAAAAACCATACCTACGTACTGATCATAATGGATGGTTAGCTAGATTTGCTATGAACCACTTACCTAAAATAAATTCTCAAGGCTGCTAAAAATATTTTTACTTGAACCAGAATCAAACCCAGACCATAAGCATGCATATGAGGACATGCTATGATTGTGCCATGGAAATCTCATATACACCTGGGTCTCATTTTATGCGGTAGATAGGTTCCACCGAAAACCCGCATTAAAAAAATTGCACAAAAATAGACTTAACTTACCTTGAAAAATGGGGGATAGGTTCTGTATTTTTCAGAATTCACATAAAAGCAAAGCAACAAGAAAAAATTACTTTAAAATTCGCATTAAAAAAATAAGCAAATAAAGTACGACTCATAAAAAAATTCAAATATTTGAAAAAAAATAATACAAGACAAACTTTTTTTATTAACTACAGTATTTAATTTTACATTTCCATACATATTTTAATCATTACTGCTAGCATTTGTTTGTAAACTGATAAGAAATCAGATTTGATGCGATGTGATGTATTGTGGCTTCTCCTTAAACAAAGTCAAGCATCTCTCAGCAATTATGCTCAGAGAAACCTATTAGCCACTTTATTTTTATTTGTGATGTGATGTACAACTAGCGCCAGTTTCAGATTTGTGCTGTGTTAATGGTTTTCTGTTTCTATATTAAAAAAATGAAATCGCAATCAAAACAAAAAGATTATACATTATCATTAGAAAGATTATTTTCAGTTTATAAAATCTTCGTTTTTTACTTTAAAAATCTAAAAGATTATTTATTTCTGTTATATATAACAAAATACGGTTTAAAAGTTTAAATTTTTTGAATATTTATTGCGATATTTTTATATGTAAGTATAAATCTATTATTATTATTTACTCATTAGTATTGTAACAGTCAAGTTTGTACATTTGTGTAACAGAATTCAGAATCCAAGCAAAAGAGACCGAAGCTGACCAGACTAGGACTGTAACATCCCGAGTCCGACCACACTTCAACTCATAAGCCAGGATTCCAAGACTCAAGACCCTACGAATGACCACCTTGAAATTACACGTAGTATACCTCTTTCCACACGGCCGACATAGGTCACAGAGAAGCAATAAGATTCTGATAATTAAAAGAGAGGTTCTTAATCTACTAAAATAGATCACTAATTTAATTTAACTTAATGCATAGTTTTCACATATATAGGCTATAAATAATAATTGGAATTGGATTGAATTAGATCAATAACGAGACAGAGAACGAAATACATTAAACTAATTATATATTTATTTACAATTGGCATGAAATTAATAAGTTTTACACATTTCAGCATCGAATGTACGCAAACATTGGGTGGATAAGAGAACACATTCTCTTTTTATACACAATTCAAAATAGCTTTATATAATTAATCATTAAATTTCATAGATGGGTTTAGCAAATGCCCATCTTATGAATTGCTTTACAACTGATACATATTTAATCACTACGTTATGTCTATAAATCTCGATAAGCCAAATCCTATTATATTGGTGGCTGTTATATAAATAATTATATTGAACTTTGATCATGAATTCATTTACTAAAATATACAATATGACTTAATAACGAGCGCATAAACCAGCTCAAGTAATGATCGATCGAACGTGGCTTTCGAGAGAAAATTTTCAGAATGCTGAAAGCGTTATGTTAAGGTGGGAGAGTTGGCTGAAATAAGATTTTACCAATGCACTATGGCACAGGTAAACAATAATAGGAAAAGTCGCTCTGCGGATGGATGAAATAACTTCATGGTTTTTGCGACAAACGCTGGTACCCTGTAACCGATCGCAATGCTGCGTGAAAAGGAACATTGTGTTCAGGAATGGCAGGGGAGTTACATGCTAACCTGGCCTTGGCTCAGGCTTCGCTACTGCTTTACCCTATAAGAGAAGATGTGCTGGCAATGCCGTGGCTCCATCTTGAGATACGTATATTACGTATAGCAGCAAAACGAGAATAATTTTATAAAATAATATCACATCCGCCAAGCAAAGAATAGTATATTTCATACTATGAAATACGAGTTAATAGCATATTAGCTCTATCAAATTGGGACCAACTCTTGCATAGCCTGATAATAAATGTCTATGCTACTAAAGGGAATATTAATACATCTGTACTTTGACATGCTCGATCTATTAAGTTACTTATAGATAATAAATATTTAAGGAGAGAAAGTATATTTCTATGGACTTAAGAATTTAAATGTCAAATATACTTATAAATATGATCAAGGCTAAATTTAATTCTAAATAAACTATAAGGTTAAGTTTTTAACTGGTTGATTAAAAGAGCCACCTTTCACATATTAAATCATTTAAATAATAAAAAAATAGGATTTCGAAACAGCGCAGAAAGTTGATGCTATAAACAAATTACGTGAAGATTTTCAAATAATATCTTCTTAAAAAGATGAAATTAAGTGCCCGCTGTTTTGAAATATTGGTATATAAAATATAATAAGCATTTAAAATAAGCAAAGAAATATAGACACAACCGCAGTGATATAACTTTAAATTAGACACTTATAATGTACTTTAAATGAAAGGAAAATATAAATTAGTCAGATTATTTAAACTTTAACAACATGAAAATTTGATAGCAATTGACATATTTAAAATATTAATTAAATGGATTTAAGTTTTGATTACATTTAGCTTTATCATTATTTTAAAAAGAGAGTTAGCTAACTTATATAGATATTATTTACATTTACACAGAATTACACAGAGCTCTGCGGTTTGAAAAATAAAACGGTACCGGTATTATTTATCTGGACTGCAAGTTCTTGGCTGTTGGTTTGGTTTAGTTTGACTGGGCAGCATCATCTTTCCCATTATGTTAGGCTCATCTCTTCTATCAGCATGATGGTGGTTTAGGCATTTCGACGAGAGAAACCCTGTTCTCCCACGGAGTAACAGCAACAAGATGCCCGCTTTTAGCCGGACATGTTAAACATTAACAATTGTGAAGACTGGCTGCAATTCTCACTAACAATATGGCTGTCTTTTCTGTTAAAAATACAGAGTATTTATATGTTTTCCTTATCGGAATCTCTCGCCTCAAGATTCACTAAACTCAGGAATTTAATTAAATAACTTTCAATTTATAATCCAGATCTTAGATAACTTATGTTAGAAACATTCCATAAGCTATTATTATAATTAAGATTTTTCGTTGCAAACAATTGTCCAATTTAGATTTTAAAATAACTTAATCTTATCCAAGGAGATTTTAATTAGTAAATTTTGAACTAGTTTTACTTTTTACGAATTCCAGGTGTGGTCGTTAATGACACTTGTTTACAATCAAAAATCTTTTTAATTACTTGAGCAGCTTTTATTTTTATCTTACATTAAAAACAACTTTTTAACATTTTTTTTAAAACGAAAACATATTTAACATATTTTTTTAAAATAACTTACAAACATATTGATATAGCTTTTAAATGTACTTTTGAGGAACTTTTCCCTGAAATATATTTAAAACAAGAAATCTTTTAACAATTTTTAAAGAAACATTTAATAGTATTTTTAGATAATGGCTTTTAGATATTTTAAAATCATGTTTTTCTTCTATATAGCACAGATTATATATCCACATACGAAATTACAATATTAAACAACAAAATTAATAATTTACTCTTAACTTAAATAATATAACGAACATTTTTAGAATTATTAAATCAATTTAGTGCGCTATACTTTTACTAATCCTATCTAATTATAGCGTTGGTTCGCACACAAATATATAATACTGTTTATACAGACATGAGCTAATTTTAAATTTATTAACATTTAAATAGGTTTGAACTTAGCACAGATGAGAGTGTCATTAGGTTTGATGGTGAAACGATAGGGGCTTAGAAAGTTATCATTTCAGTATAAATAGGTTATTTACATGGAAGCTAAAATTCTAAATACAGCTTCAGGTCATATTCACATTAGCTGCTAATATAACATTATATTTTTGAAAAAAAAAAAGGTATTTCAAGTCAAAATAAGTTATTAATAATTTAAATTTCTTGATATCTAATAAATATAGCAAAATACGAAAGATGTTAAGAAAAAACATGAATCGCATAACTTCAAAATAGCATTAAAATAATCCGCATAAAATGAGACCCAGGTGTATACATGTCTACATTTTTTTAAAAAATTGTTAGCAAACTGATTTTCCCAAATTCATAGAAAAACAATTCCTATTTTTTGATCCTTGATCCATTACCAATGTCTTTTAATATTGTTCCTTTAATAATGTTTGTTTTTTTCTGGATGTTCTATAAAATTTTTTTATTCAATTCTCTCAAAAGTTCTTTATTTTTTTTAATCTTATATTTGTTTTAAAACTATTATTATATCTTATAAAACCTATTTTTTTGTTTTAGTTATTTTATTTTAGTCAAATTTTAATTATAATTATTTTCTGTAGTTCAAACTTACATTCACATTACATTTAACCATTAATCCTATTCAAAGCTTTAATTTATTTTTGATGTTATTATTAAATGCTATACACAGGATAGAGTTGAAAATGATATAAGAAAGTATAACTGTGAACTAGCAAGAAAAGCTGTAGAAGAAAATAAAAGTCTTAAGAATGTAAAACAACATTTTGGTATTGGTAGGAAATTTATATCTGCAATAAGGAAAAAAGATGGAATTATTACTAAAAAGAGGGATGACATTATGAAATTGGTAGAAGATTTTTATCAAGAATTATATAGTAATAAAGAACAAGTACCTCCTATATCTATTACATCTTCCGAATTGCCCAGAATTTTAAATGAAGAAGTGAGAAATGCAATTAAATGTATGAAAAAAGGAAAGGCTCCAGGTAATGATGGAATTATAATTGATATATTAAAAGAAGCAGGTGAAGAAACAGAAAAAATATTAGCAAAGTTATATACCAAATGTCTAAATGATAAAGATGTACCGGATGATTGGAAGAATGCAGTAATAATATTAATATTTAAAAAAGGTGATAAAGAAGATATTAGAAATTACAGACCTATCAGCCTTTTATCAGTTTTATATAAAATTTTTACCAAGATAATTACAACTCGTCTACAGAGAACCTTGGATTTTCACCAACCAAGAGAACAAGCTGGATTTAAAAGTGGTTTTAGTACAGTAGATCATATTCAAGTATTGAGAGAAGTTATAGAAAGGACAAATGAATATGAGTTGTCATTATGTTTTGGATTTGTAGATTATGAAAAGGCATTTGATTCTATAAACATTTCTTCAGTGATTAAAGCATTGGATCATCAAGGTATAAATCTAGGATATTGTCATATTTTAAAGAATATTTATAAAAATGCAACAGCAACAATTAGATTACATAATGATACTGGGAAAGTCAACATTGAGAAAGGTGTAAGCAAGGTGACTCCATATCTCCAAAACTTTTTACAGCAGTGCTGCAAGAAGTATTTTGTGGATTAAAATGGGAAACTAAAGGAGTGAAAGTAAATGGAGATTATTTAAGTCATTTAGATTTCGCAGATGATGTAGTTGTTTTTGCAAATAATGCTTCCGAGCTGCAGGAAATGTTGCAGGAGTTATCAGATGAAAGTAGGAAAGTAGGACTAAAGATAAATGTTAAAAAGACTAAAGTAATGTTTAATCGATTTGCTCAAAATATGAAAATAAAGATTGATTATGATGAATTAGAAGAAGTTAAGAGTTACAAATACCTTGGTCAGATTATTAATACAGATGGAAACATAATAGAGGAAATTAATTATAGAATTAAACTTGGTTGGAGTGCTTTTGGTAGAAATAACTTGATATTAAAAGGAAATATGCCTATGTGTTTGAAAAGAAAGGTTTTTAACAAATGTGTTTTACCAGTTCTTACTTATGGATCTGAGACTTGGACACTTAATAGAAGATCAATACAGAGACTTCAGACCACTCAAAGAAGTATGGAGAGATGTATGTTGGGAGTAACAAGAAGAGATCGAAAACGTAATGTATGGGTAAGAGAACAAACAGGTGTTACTGACCTCATTGAAAAAATTAAAAGATTGAAGTGGAGTTGGGCTGGACATATTGCTAGAAGAGATGATAATAGATGGACAATTGAAATTTTAAACTGGATTCCAAGAGATTGTAAAAGACCCAGAAGGAGACCACATGTAAGATGGATGGATGAAATAAGAAAATGTGTAGGGGTGATGTGGAGAAGAGAAGCTAATTATCGGAGAAGATGGATTAAACTTGGAGAGACCTTCATCCTGCAGTGGATTGATAATGGTTGATAATGATGATGATGATGACACAGGATAGTAAACAAATTGTTTTTTAACCATTATGGCTGAATTGCATTACTACCTGATTTCATAAATATAATACTTCTAGTTTCCAGTAATGTCCATCTAATGATGTTCACATGTATATTCAGCACTTCAGATATTTTCAAAATATATGCAAGAAAAAACAAAACCATAAGAGATATTCTTCTGTTCTGTTTTTTTTTTCAAGTTTATATATATTGCAATAGAATTTTCTTTTTTTCAACATTAGCATCCTATCCACCAATCACTTCCTTTTATGAAAAAACCCAATAAAATATCTATTATAGATTAATAACGAATATTTGTTTAATCTTAGGGGGATTGTCAATTAGTAGTAATTGATAGTTTTTCTAGCAATATCAAAGAGCAAAAGTTATCTCTGTTTACATTGATGTAATCTGACTTCTATTCTTTATTAAAGTATAACAGTTTGGTTTTTAGAAAAGGAATAATAAAATAATGTTCTTGTTATTATTAAAACATTTACATACAGATATGCTGAAAAAATGAAGTAAGTGATATATATTTTGTGGATTTACAAAGAAAGCATTTGACAGAATAATCTAGAATAAAATTATGGACATTTTGGAAAAATAAAAGACTATTTTGGATAGAGATAATATTAATGTGGAATATGTATATTGGATAAAGAATTAGAAGAAGAAGAATATAGAAAGAGAGGAGAATACTGCATAATATCAATGCTGTTTAATGTTTATTTAATGAGATATATTAGAAAAATAATTAGGCAATGGAGAAGCTAGAGGTAGAATAATATATTCATATATATATATATATGATAAACAAAAATGCAAGTTAAAAAACTTGCTAACGCTTGTATTTATGTCCACAGATGGCGTCCTACCAAAAACACCTATCAAGCGTATATTTCGTTTACATAAACGTCAGAGTAGTTAGTATTCACTATCTCTAACTATAATTCCACTTTCAGATCATGATTTCAAGCTATTTGCTATCGTCAGTGAAAGACAGGAATAAAGAAACTAGATCTAAATACAAACTCTGAGCGTTTATGAAACAATTTCTATTCAGCTTGCAAGCGTGAATTTTTAGACACGTAATGTCTTCAAACTCAGCATAGCAAACCAGATAGCTATATGGGTCTGATCTCAGTTCAGCATCACCACATAGTAGAAGCCTCTGCAATCTATATCATTGCAAGAAAGACCTCAAAGGTACATTTATGATAAACAAAAATGCAAGTTAAAAAACTTCTTAACGCTTGTATTTATGTCCACAGATGGCGTCCTACCAAAAACACCTATCAAGCGTATATTTCGTTTACATAAACGTCAGAGTAGTTAGTATTCACTATCTCTAACTATAATTCCACTTTCAGATCATGATTTCAAGCTATTTGCTATCGTCAGTGAAAGACAGGAATAAGGGAAACTAGATCTAAATACCAACTCATGAGCGTTTATGAAACAATTTCTATTCAGCTTGCAAGCGTGAATTTTTTAGACACGTAATGTCTTCAAACTCAGCATAGCAAACCAGATAGCTATATGGGTCTGATCTCAGTTCAGCATCACCACATAGTAGAAGTCTCTGCAATCTATATCATTGCAAGAAAGACCTCAAAGGTACATTTATGATAAACAAAAATGCAAGTTAAAAAACTTGCTAACGCTTGTATTTATGTCCACAGATGGCGTCCTACCAAAAACACCTATCAAGCGTATATTTCGTTTACATAAACGTCAGAGTAGTTAGTATTCACTATCTCTAACTATAATTCCACTTTCAGATCATGATTTCAAGCTATATATATATATATATATATATATAAATGGCAGTTGATATGATTATTATAGCTAAGTATGAAAAAGAATTTCCAAAATAAACTAAAGAAAGAATATATAGAATATGGAAGACAAAGTGCTTATGGAAAAGTAGGAATTCAAGAAGACTACAAATAGATATTATGTGGATATTGGATGAGTAGGCACTAGATGGGGATTTTATGCACAAGCCTTCTGATATCCATTGATTACTCTAGCTTGTTGTGTGTGGCAATATGTATAGTGAGTTTTGCCTGTTTTTATAATATAGTTCAACAGATGAATGGTTTAGATATTTGAATAATTGGTTGACTGAGAATGGAAGAAGTGTTGATGAAATTAAAAAAACAATAGTATTGGCAAAGAATGCATTTATTAAGAAATAGAAGATGTTTTATGGACTTTTGAAGAGAGAATTAAAGAAAAAATTAAATGCTATATGTAGAGTATTTTATTGTATGAGTATGAAATGTGGACAATAAATAAAAGAACTAGGAACAAATTGGAGGCATTTGAGTTGTTGAAGAGAATTAATTAAGTGAATAAAATGAATAAATTTTGAAAAGAGTAAATGAAAAAAAAGATTGATTGAGGAACTTGGAGTAGAAGGAGAATGTGGATTGGATATATACTAAGAAGAAAGAATAGTTTTAAAATGTTTTGGAAGTAATGGTGAATGAAAACAAGAAGAGTGTTTGGAGAAGATTGACAGTATTGGATGACATAAGAGATGGAGAAGTATATAGAAATAAAGATTTGGACAATAAACATAACACACTGTAGAAATGATAAATTAGCTGAGGAGTTCTTCCTGAAACTGACCACCCAACAAAACCTGTATACATATTGTTAATAATATTTATTGAAAAAATGGACATATTAAAGATTTACTGTTATGTAAAAGGAGTATATAACTTTTATACAGTGAAGGGCACCGTAGTAGTGAAAAAAGAACTAAATAAAGTGTTATAAATTTAACACTGGACTTACCTGAAGTAGAAACTTTTCTTAAACAAATGTAATTTGATAAAATCAATGAGGCATAGCATATCGCCATTATTTGAATTCTATTTTCCCCTCTCAGAAAAATGGACCACCTAATTCACCACATACATTTGAATAAATTTAAATAAATGTATATTCTAATTATATCCACCCTCCTAATCAACATTCACTGCTATGAAAATGAGACTGTATCTGGTTTCAAAAACCCTAAGTTTAATTCAAAACATGTAAATCCTAAGCTTTTCTTATCACAGGATTCAAACTCTTGAAAGTCAAAATACTGAATTTATTAACATTAAAAAAATTGATGTATAATGAAATCCACAATATTAAAATAATTTAATATAACAAAACTTAAATAAACTAAAAAACTGCAGTAGCAAAGACAAATATATATTTGATAGCTTTACTGTTTGAAAAAAAAAGTAATTAATTATCTGCTTTCAAATTGTTAATTCTTAATAATAAAAATGTTATTTAAAAATATTTTTGGTTTTAATAATACAAAAACTGTCCTAAAAATTATCATGATAATTTTGAGTAAATATTTTATCTGCTTTTAATATTTTATTATATTTTTGATTACATAATTGTTTGTATATATATTACTTTAGTTAGAAAGATTTTATCAGTGGCATAACTACCACTTCACAAAAGAAGGCAATGCTTGTGGTACTGCACAGTCCAGGGACACATAAACTTAAAAATCGAAAATATATTCACATGAAAACAATTATTAACTTTATCTCATAAATTTCGGTCTTTGAGCCCACTTTTTCTAGTTGTGCCACTGGATTTCATAACTGTTGAAAGAAAAGCATCTCATTACCAATTTATAAATTTTTTACTTATGATTATTTGCAAAAAAATTGTATAAAAATTATATACATCCGGCTCTTTTTGTACACGGACTTATTTAACATGATTTTGAAGTTACGCGATTCGTGTTTCACCGGAAGTCAATTTCCGATAATGCGCTATTACTTTAAATAATAAATTTCGTGCACTTATGTTATATTGAAAGTAATAGCACATTATTGGAATTCAACTTTCATCTTAATTTCAATATTTTCAGTGCTTTATAATAGTAAGATTTTATGCAATAATGAAATTAAAATCATGTTTTTCACATTTTATGTATACACATATTAAATTTTACAAGATTATAATGTAAATTTGTTCAAACATTGTGTGTGTTAATTTTGCATTTTAAATCACATTCTGTTTTTGCTTTTTAAAAAAGAACGTAATCAATTATTATTTTCTTATTAATGACACTAATCATTAATGTGTTCTTAAATTCCAACGAGAGCTAAATGGTTGTATGTCTGGATATCGCGAGCTTCATAAACAATTAATAAAATCGTCTCAAAGATTAATTATGTTGTCACTAGAAAATCAACACAACATGAGAGTGAAGTTGGTGCTAGTTGTATTTCCTCTTGAGAAAAATCTGATTTTTTTATCAGTTTGCAAACAAACTAGTTTATCGATAATAATTAAAACGTGTATAAAAAAATGTAAAATACCGTACTGTAAATTATGCATAAAAATATATTATTTTGAATAAAATTAAATATTATAGTTAAAAAAAGTTTGTCTTGTATCAATTTTTTTCAAATTTGAAATTTTTTATTACTCATATTTTATTTCCTTATTTTTTTTTTTTGCGCGAATTTTGAAAAATCACAAACCGCATCCCCCCTTTTTCAATGTAAGTTACGTCTATTTTTGCGCAATTTCATTTGTGCGTGTTTTCTGAGGAACCTATCTATCACGTAAAACAAGACCCAGGTGTATTTATATAATATGTGAAATATAGTTGAAACTACAATATGACAAACCTGTGTTTTTTTATTCATTTCTACTTTTTTTCAATCTTATTTTTATACATACTGGTTGTGTTTAAATATATATTTTAGCACATTTTTCTAAATAGGGTTATATGTGATGTGTTTGATGTTCAATATTGAATGATAAATAAAAAAGTGCTTAAGACTATGACTATTCTAAGTTAATGATTACATTTTTAATAATTATTAATAGAAAATAATAATTGTAGAGATATCAATTTTAATTTTGTCTCTTTTATATTTAATGCAATATTACTAGTCAAAAATTTATATTAATTAGATGAAAACATTCAATGTTAAAAAAAATTTAAATGAAAATAATAGGTAGTGTTGGGTTACACGTACTGTGGCTGCCAGTTGACACAGAACCACCAAGAAGCCTGCAAGTAATAAATTTCTATGCAAAAATTGCTGAAATTGATGGAAAAATTAAAATAAAAATGGCCAAGGCAATGTGTGAGGCAAAATAAATCCAAAAAATCTACTGAAAATACAAATTACAAAAAACCCAAGAAAATGCTATAAAATTCGAATTAATCAGAAATCAGTGAAAATACGGCAAACACAGAACCCCCCTAGACACCTGGTGGCCACAGTATGCACAAACAAAAACTACTAAATAATGTTACCAAAAATAAAATAGTATGTAAAGATAATGAAAATATCTTAAGTGTAAATTGAAGTGAGATGAATACAAAATTAATCAATAATAAAATATATAGTTGTAAGGATGAATAGTAATATAGAGATTAAAAAAGGATGAAATTTAAATAGTTTAAAAGATAAAAATATTGTTTATTGCTAACATTTTATAGTCAGCATCATAGAAGGTTTAAAATTCTTTATACTCCATAAACTGCATATTTTTATCATTATACTTATTTTATTAAAATAAAAAAGAATATTTAATTTTGAAATTATATACACTATATATGTAATAAAATGTTTGAATGAAAGAATATGAAAGTTATTATGTTTTAAATTTACTTGTATAAAGTTCAGATGTAAATGAATCAAAGGGTATAATGATATATGTTATACTATATTTAATTATAGTTGTTTGTACAAAGCCTAAGTTTGTAAAATTTAATCCCTTCCCCAAGAGTAAAGTCTGCTAGGAAGCCCTAAATGTTTAAGTTATCTAATGCTGTAGGATCAATATTATGTTTTCATATTTTATTTTCTTAAAATATAATTTGAATATAGATTTTTATTATTGATTTCTATAATCAGGGGAATCTAATTTTTGATTATTTTCAGATACACATATATTTGATTAACTCCTTAATGACTGGAAAGATGGGTCTTTAATTTAAATAAAGGAGATGAAAAAGAATATTTCTTATTAAGATATGTTAATTGTTCATTTTGGTTTCTTATCACAATGAACATATCATCTATTTAGATTTTAGAGTTCCCTTTATAATCAAAACTACATTTGGCTATTATTCAAATGATTAAAGTTCATGTGAAAAAGATTAAAACCTTTCTCTCTCTAATTACATACTTTCTACGCACTTGATAAATAATTAACTAGTTTATATATTTCCATTAAAAGATCTTAATATTAATTCATTGTAATTCACAAGATTTTGTATAAGTTAATATGTGAAAGGAAATAATGGATATAAAAGAGAGGATGGTAATATCTTCACACTCTCAAATGAAGATGCTTTAAATTGAGGTTTGAGAGTTCCCTCTAAAGTAAAAACGACATTATTTGAGTATTATGCAAATGGTTAAGGCACATGTGAAAAGGGTTAAAGCTGTTCTCTAATATTAAATAATAATAAAAATGATAAATATTGAAAGAGTGATTCCAATTATAACTATTAATTCAAAGAAGTTTGTCAATTCTTAATTTATTTAACTAAAAAAGATTAAGTATATTGTCAAATAATTGCTAATGGATAATCTGTTTTTATAATGGCCTACATTTTCTAAAATTATTGAAACATACAAGTGAAATTATTCTTACAATCATAAACGTAAAAAAAAACAAAAAACACAAGCAACTACTAATTAATAATTATGCAAATGACAGATAAATAGGTAATGTGTATATGATGCAATATAAGTAAACAAAATCCAAATAAAAGAAAACTGAATTTTATTTTTAATCACTAATCATTTATAATGAAGTATTATTTAGTATTAATACATAATTAATTAAATTTGTTATTACTTTAAAATAAATATTTAACATTAAATAATATACGTTAAGGGTTAAGTTGAAATTAAAGTATTATTGATCATAATCAAAAGTGTTTTATTATCTATTGCCAAGAGATTTTTCAAAGTCAACAAGTCTGAAATTCAGCATAACGTTTAAAAAAGTCTTCATCGTTTTACAATCTATATTACAAAATTGTTTTCTAAAAGATAATCATTAAAAGTTGTTTGTAACATAACATAAATACCTTTATAATTAAATCACTTCTGTGTTAGAAATAAGAAATAGCTTTTATTATAGTATTCACAGACTAACATTGCTTATTTTTCAGGTATTTTTTAAAGCAATGTAATTTATATCTTGATTATGAAAAATTTAAAGTTTTGTGCATAGGTAAAATTATATTTTTGTTGATAAATTAATAAAGAAAATGTTTTTTATGTAATAAAAATTGTATCATTTGTCAGTGACATATCTTATATATATATATATAAAAGATATATTATAATCCTATTGCATATATTATTAAATTGATGTTTTCTTTTGAACATGTGAATTGCATACAACTCCATGATTACTTATTAATTTAATTTTTAATCTTTATAATAGAATATTATCTATTCTATTGCAATGATAATGTTTTTCCATCTAAGTAATAGTTATTTTCTCCTTCATCTTCAACCTTTCCAATCATTATATATTTTCCCAACCTATTGATAATTTCATGATACAAGCAAAATAAGATGATTTCAACCTGGTAATTTGTACTGTAGTTAATATTTCATTTGACAAAATATCACTTTTTATATCTTGTGTTTTTAATGGCTTTCTAAAAATTTCTTGATAATATTATAATTAGGTTAAACATTCAAGAAAGTTTTGATACTTTTTTTACCACAAAAAAGACATCTCCATAACTAAACCCATTCTGTATATTCTGTGGATATTTTGAAATTGTTAGTAATTTTAGGTATTATTTAAGATATTTTGAAAAGGATGTAAATATCTAAAAAGTGTATTAGGTACTTTGGTAACTGAAGAGGATTATCCTTTTCTAAAAAAGGTATGAATGTAATCTACATAAATCAATGTAAAGATATGATTTATATTTATCACACAACCATATGAAGGAAAGTAGTAGATATACTTTAATATCAACAAATACTCTGTTATACAGACTTTTCATATTACCTAACTGTCAGAGAAGTGGTTATTTTCAATAAATATAGAAAAGTACACACAAAATTAAAAAAGTTTATTTTTAATGTAAATGGGTAAAAATGAACAGATAAAGCATGACTTTTTTAGGAATGGAAGCACACTTCTTTTTTTATAATGTTTTTATTTCACTTGCCACAATAATTTTCATGTAATAGTGCCTAATATATATATATATATGTACCAATCGGAATGAAAGTGAAGATCGAATCTAACCGCAAAAACAATATCTGCACTACAAGGGCGCCATCTAGGCATTTGAGCCTAGAAAAATTTATAAAGTAGGCAGATACGCGCTGTTAAGATTCCACTTTCTTTAAATATTCCGACCGTTAGCCCAAGTCACTAGCTCAGAGAGTAGCAGAGATCATAAAATATAACTTAATTTTATATCTTAAATATAAAAGAATAAAAGCCACTGCCAGAAATTAACACACAAAATATTTATTTACGCACATATAAAATCATTCTAAGCTCGAGGAATAGGTTTAACATTTTTAGATTTTTATATTCTTATTATTCTTTAAATTTACATTTACATAAATTTCAATGATTTTAATTTTTTTTTTATTTAGATTGTCAAGTATGAATAGACTACATAGATCTGCATTTGAAAATAAAACATTCTATCCCTATTTAACCTTAGGCTAAAATTCGCAGTCAAACTGGCATCAATCCATCCGATACATTTATGTATTCAATGTAGCATGAAAATACAACAGCACAAAGATACTATACTGTCAGGAATGGACATCTGAACAATATAGTTTGAGAAAACATTGACTCTTGTCTAATACAGGAATATGACGTCTGTATAGCAAGAAGAACAATAAAATAAAAACTCCATAGGAAGGGACCGCGATCCTGTTGGCCGACTTACAATCCCCTCCATAGGCAAAGGGTTGGTGCGGTGTATACAGCGATTCTGCACGTAGCGAAACTCATACTACATCTACTAATTACACAAATACATCCAATCCATTGACCCAATTCAACAACGACACAAATAACCTAAGATTACCCTACCCTAATATAACTTTACAAATCTATATAGCCATTCACGCCCGACTTAAGTTTAACATTTAAATACGTTCGCACAGATTTGTTTAAAAATGTTGGTTATAGATCGGTTACATACATTCCACGGTCAAAAACATTTCAAAATAAACATAAACGATCAAAATACAAAATTATTGATACCGACAATCGCAGAGGGAAACTTATAAGTAACCCAATAGTATTCACCATAAGATACTTGCGTTGTCACCAATAACTTAAAAGACATCCGAATAAATACATTTTAGATACTCACCGTAAGGTATCATTATTTATCGAATGTCTATATATTCTGATCAAATATGAAAACCAAAATATAATTAACCGCAAACGAATCCATGCAAGCATCTATAAACAACTTAAATTTCAAAATTATTTAAAATTTAAACAATAAATATCAATACAATAAATAATAAATGGAAATAATTTTTTTTTTTTTTATCAAACGCAAACATATATAAAATTTTTCATTATCAATTGAGTTGACACATAAGTCCGAGAAAAGTTCTTTTTATAAAATTTAAATTTACTTATCAATCTTTAAAGTTCTTAATTAATGTTATGATTTTAACAACTGTTCAGTTCTATTGCTTACGGTATAAGCGTCCATGTTCCCGTTGGCAATTCCCATGGAGACTTTCCTGGAAGACCGGTCTGACATTTTGGAGGTAGCATTTGCTGGTTCTGTTCTGGTATCACAGTCTTTGCATTTTTAAAATAAGTGAGTGAGGACGACAAATGCGTCTTGTCGCCAGACTCACCAAAATCAAGTTGTAAAAAGCTGACTGGAACTCAATATTTTTTCTTTTTATAATCCTCCTATGGATTCCATGAACAAAAACATCACTGTTCTGTTTTTTCGTTATGGTCTGGGCCTTTATTTGGCTTCCATTGGTCAAGCTAAAATCTCTTTCTTCTCTTATCTAACTTTCCATCTGACTTTTTAATTAAACAGCTTTTAGATAATTAATAAACAATCATTTCCATTTATAGATTACAGGAATTAATTAATACCTGTTTTTACATTCAAATACCTTTTTTTATTTATTAAAAAAAATATTTTTTTAAAGTTTAGCATCTGTGCGAATGTATATACGTATAACAAACATTTTTAATTTTAGCATTTAGTTTTTTACTTTTATTTGCGAACTTTTAAGTTTTTATTTTAAATTAATGTAACGACATATTTATATATCATTACAATATATATATATATTACACCTATCTAGAAAAATCTGAAACTCTTATCTGTAAATCAGAGAGTATATTATCAATATATTTTTATCTTCCAAATTATTTTAACATTCTTAAAAGTTTTAACTGTAAATTAAATCTTACCATTGTTTGAACTTCTTATAATCAGTGAGAATGGGTTAATCAAATTCATTCCATTTCTTACATATATAAAAACAATTCAACTGTTGCTAAAAAAAATTAAAAGTGAATTTTTTAAATTGAATTTTAATTAAAGCTATTTTGAAAGCTTTGATGAATTTTTCAATGGAAGCACTCACTTCATTCAATACATGGACACTTCATTCCTGATATATATATATATATATATATATATATATATATATATATATATATATATATATATATATATATATTATAGATAATATTCAAAAATATATTCTAAGAGCATAGGTAGACAATTGAAAAAAATTATGGTAATACATTTTGACTACTTTTGTTATTTGCTGAGTAATCTTTATGATACAGAATGTATTTTTATATCAATGTAAGATTATAATGAACACTAGAATATATGCATGTGGATATGCTAATGTATATGTCAATGTTAATTATAGTTTTGCTTTGATAAAGATACTCTGTATTGAAAGCATGGCCAGCAAAATAGCAAAAATTGTTAAAATTTATTATCATAATTTTTGAAAAATATCTACATATTCTTGTAGAATATATATATATATATATATACCATTAATAAATATTATAGCACTTTAGTCTCTATATAATACCAAGAGATGGCTTTTAAAAATATACAATTTTAAATGCAGCAAGTTTACAGTTTACTATTTTCATTAATTACTGTCTATTGACATGTGATGTTTCTTTTTTTAATAAGAAAATTTCAACAGATATTCTACATATTTAAATTTATTTATATTTGAAAGAATTGATATTTACAATTTTAACCTTATCATAAGTAATTTTATTAATTAATTATTTAATTGCTAAAAGTATTCAAAAAGTATTTAGAAAAATTTCTCAAAAAAAAATAAATATATGTTTAAGACTATTAAAATTTTATTTTACTTTTAAAAAATTAATTTATTTCAAAATAATATTTACAATTGAAATACCATGAATACTTAAAAACTTTGAACAAAGTTTAATATGACTATTATAAATTTGATGATCATCATCATCAACCATTATCAATCCATTGCATGATGGTCTTTCCAAGTTCAATCCATCTTCTCTGATCTTTAGCTTTTCTTCTCCACATCACCCCTGCACATTTTCTTATTTCATCCATCCATTTCACATGTGGTCTTTTTCTGGTTCTTTTACAATCTCTTGGAACTCAGTTTAAGATTTCAACTGTCCATCTATTATCATCTCTTCTAGAAATATGTTCATCCCAAATCCACTTCAGTCTTTTAATTTTTTTAATGAGGTCAGTAACACCTGTTTGTTCTCTTACCCATATATTGCATTTTCAATCTCTTCTTGTTACTCATGCATCTCTCCATACTTCTTTGAGTGGTCTGAGATCTCTGTATTGCTCTTCTATTAAATGCCAAAGTCTCAGATCCATAAGTAAGAACTGGTGAAACACATTTATTAAAAATCTTCATTTTCAAACACATAGGCATATTTCCTTTTAGTATCAAGTTATTTCTACCAAAAGCACTCCAACCAAGTTTAATTCTATGATTAATTTCATCCATTATGTTTCCATATGTATTAATAATCTGAACAAGGTATTTGTAACTGTTAACTTCTTCTAACTCATCACAATCAATCTTTATTTTCATATTTTGAGAAAATCCATTGAACATTACCTTCATCTTTTTAACATTTATCTTTAGTCCTACTTTCATCTTATAATTCCTGCAACATTTTCTGCAGCTCTAAAGAAATGTTTGCAAAAACAACTACATCATCTGCAAAATCTAAATGACTTAAATAATCTCCAGTTACTTTCAATCCTTTAGCTTCCCATTTTAATCCACAAAATGTTTTTTGCAGCACTGCTGTAAAAAGTTTTGGAGATATCGAGTCACCTGTCATACATCCTTCTCAATGTTGAATTTCATAGTATCATTATGTAATCTAATTGAATTTGATTTACAAAGCTTATTTTCAAAGAACCTCATCAAAATGTTATATGAAAAAGTAAACACAGTACAAAAAACAGTTATATGCAATCATAACTCAACTCCTTTCAAGAGTATTTACCTGTATCCAAAACTGTAACTTTTACTTTTAAACCATTTGACCTGTTGACATAATTCATTTTGAAAAAAAATTGAGTTCTGTATTTTATATTTATGTCATAATATTTACAGAATAATCGACTTTTCTGAGCTAATGATCTTGAAAAAATATTTTATTCTCTGAATTCTTGACAAAAAGAAGAAAACAATTTCATATATTGTTACCAATTAATTTAGCAATACATCCTGACATGAACACGTATTTTAAATATGTTCAATATTGATACTATTACTGATATGAGTTATCATATATATTTTATTTTGTTTTAAAAGTTAATTTTGAACTAACTAATAGTAAGTTGACTTAAATTATAGATATTATGTATATATAAAAATATTAAAATTATTTTGAAATTATTTATTTACCAAAATAAAATACAAAAAAATACAATAAAAAACTGGCTTTACTAGACATTTATCTGTCAAGCCACCCAGTATTTGATAAAGGTATTAAACCTTTAAACATCACATGATCCTGCCTAATAGGAAGGTGGCGGCTATGGTTATAAAAGAACCAAAGACACCAAAATGTATGAGTGCTGAACTGAGTTCAGACCCATATGACTATATAAGCTATTGGGCATAGATTGAAAATATTTGTGTGTTTTCAATTTTATTCTCATAGTTTTGTAGTTATGTAGAGATAAAAGGTGGCTGCTGGAGGGTTGCATTAGATCCTAAGATCTAGATGCAGTGCTCTCAGATCCAAGGCTCCTCTCTGACGAAGGCCACAAGCCAAAAACTAGTTTGGGGATATTGGATGAGTAGGCACTAGATAGAGATTTTATGCATAAGTCTTCTGGCATCCATTGATTACTCTGTCTTACTTTGAGTGGCACTACTGTATGGAGAGAGTTTTGCCTATTTTATTTGATAAAGATCTTACATGATGAAGAACTTATTTTTTCTTATTATGGCAATTTTAAAATTTTGCTTTTATTTCATTATTATTTCTTATACTGCAATCAGTTGTGATCTCTTCCAATTTGTGAATTGTTAAATCAAGTAACAAACTGCTTCATTTAGTTTGATTATCACAATACTTTTATGTGACTCAGATCTTCTGTAGTTTAATAAGTTTTAAGCCTTTTAGTTATATATGTTTAAAAATTATTTATATAATTATCTCCAATATAATATATTCTACATGTCTAAACACAAAAGAGATTAGTGAATTTTCTCATAATTTGACTTAAATTGTTGAGTACTCTAATATAATGGATTTTCCAGATGTCTAACTACAAAATACCTTACGTAGTTTTATTCCTTTTTTAAAAAAACAAATTTTGTTATGAGTTTGACTTCAAAAGACTTTAGCTAAACCAAAATGCTTATTAAAATTTGGTTTTCGTGGAAGTTTACTAACCCATGAGTATTGCTTTTTACTTATTTTCGGTACAAATATGTGCTCAATAGTAGTGGATAAATTAAAAGATTTTTCTTTTTTATATATACAGGATTAGTTAAAAAATAATAGGAAAATTATTTCTGTCTGATGTGCTGTTTTAATTTAAATATTATTAATTAATGTCGGTTAAAAAAAATCAAAAAAAAATCTATGTAATCAAAATTCTATGTAATCAAATTATTTGAAAGTTTTCTTTTGATCTTTTCGAATCATGCTATTGGAAAGCAATCAAATATTTTCTTCTCTTTATCAGATGAGTTTTATTTGTAAGGTTAGTAATGTGTCATTTAGCCTTCAGACAGACAGGCTACACTCCATTTAAAGTAGAGAAAAAGAAAGTTACCTAATTTTCTTACATTTCACTATGAATTTTTATTTATGATATTGAATCTTTTTCTAACTCAAAAAACTAATCATAAAATTTGATTGCTATTAATAAATACTTTTGAGATTAATTCAGGTTATCCCTGAAGAAATTTCAATCTAAGAAAACATGCACAAATAAATTAATAAAACTATTATGAGCAGGAATGCGATTTCAATGTTAACGAATTTTATTTATTAAAGACAGAATAATCTTGTTTCAGCTATAAATTTATATATATATTAATTAGAGGGGATTTGAACACAGATTTTCAAGCTCCCTTCAGTTATATACTCTATCTTATTTACACTAACCACATACATGAGAAAAAAATAAATGATCTCCAATACACATATTTCATGCTTATACTAGCACTCATCAATTTGTCCAGATCACCATCTCCCACACATTTATAATCAGTGCTTAGTTTATATTAAGATAGAAGATCTTCAAACTTTAATGGACAGGCTTCAACTTCTCCACTCTCCAAATCTTCTGCCATCCATATCATTGAAAATCTGATAATGGCAAGTTCAAATTCATTGTTTGCCAATTTGGTTGTCATACCCATGTCACTGACCCCTCATATGTAGGACCATTAAAGTTTGAAGATATCTCAATATAAAGTGAACACTGATTGTGTGAGAGATGATGATTTGGACCATTGATGAGTTCTGGTTCAATACAAAATACATATATTGGAGATCATTTATCATTCCATGTGTATGTGGTCATGGATATTGATTGTAGGAATCTTGAAAGTATGGGTTCAAATATTTTCTAATTACATCTACCTTAAGTATATATACTATACTTGTATTTTAAATATTACATATTCTTTTTTTGTAAAATCAATTTTCTATTAATATGTATTTTATAATACTTTGATAACACTTTATATCAAAATAAAGATATTACTTAAATAAAACATATATTTTAAAAGGACTATTTATAAAACTATAATCCCAATTATTCTTAAATCAATATAAAAAATTTCTGATATATATTCATTTTTAAAATTTTAGAAGTAAGAAAGACAAACATGTATTTAATAATTGCATGATAATAATCCAAGCTTATCTAAGTCATGAATCGTCAAGCTGTTATCAATTCTGTAAATAAAATATATATATATATATATTGTGCCGGACGAAAGATTTTAATTTCATCTATCAATCTATTCTGATACAGAGGGGGCCACCAGATCACTACGTATCTGGAAAATTTGTTTACTGTGATCAGAATAGATGATGATGATGGTTTGCGCCAACTAGACTCAGGGAGAAACAAGAGATCTTAAATTGTTTAGACAATTGAGACAAAAGCACAAAGACAAACGTCAGCCAAATTAAGTTTAAACATATTTAATAAAATTTTATTCAGAGAAGAATAACTTATAAGAAAAGTTTATAAGTTTACAAATAGGATTAGCTCGGGCGTGTACCAGAATGACTAAATGCAATGCTCTGGCAGATCTACTGATTCTCTAATAAACAAATTTAAAAGGGAGGAAGCGAATTTCATTCAGCAGAGGATTCACTCAAACATTGGTTTTCACTTTCAGATATTTAAGCAATATGTCCTTGAAATAGATCAAAGAAACCAGTGCCGACGAGCTTTTCGAGATCCAAAAATGGTCAGACCTCGAATGTCCTTATGTCAGTATGAGCTGCTCCTATTATTACATTTAAAATAACGGTGATTGATCCACCTCAAGAACAACCGAAAAATAAGAAATGAAGTAAAACAATTAAAACTGGTGAATCCCAGCCAAACGATTGGCGAAAATTACTTTAAAATTAATAATTAAAGGTCTCAACAAGGGACAAGTAAATAATTAGAAAAACAGTTACGTCTGCCCCAGCATTTAAAGAAAATAAACTTACAAACAAACTCTGCATACACGCTCTGATAAATTTAAAGCACACATAATAAATACAAACATAAATCTATCGTAGAGTGCACATGAGTACGAAAATATTAAAAGTTTAAAATACTTTAGCAGTACGAAAGTATGGCTCACCTGTAATTTAAAAATGGATAAATTTTATCTTCCTGCTAACGACTTATAAAATTACAAAGAAAAAATAATTCTAATTTCCGCTTTTAGAGATATAAGAAAAAATCTCCACCTGCGGAAAATTAGACAATAAAGTCACCAGCCAAAAGATTTTTGGAGGTTTAGCAATAGGGCAAACATACAGTTTAAAATTAATTATTGAATAATAACATAATTACAGGTAAGCATTTAAAATGCATGACTGCTAAAGCATTTATAAAAAGTTTTAGGCATAAAAATATAAAAGTCATTCGTCACTTTCCAATAAACAAAACTGAAAGCAAATTGGGAATCTTAAAACTAAGATTCTAAAACCCATTACAAAAATATAAGAAAACACAATAAAGATTAAATATGAGGCTATATTGTTTTAGGAATACACATTTATGATTAGATTGAGCAGAGATTTAATGAGAATTAATTTACCCTGGGAAGAATAAAAAAGAAAATAATTACCTTTCGGTAAAAGCAATGTTCATATAGAGTGCACACTATTATTTTAGTTCATTTCAAGTTCTTTGTCAGTGGCAAGGTAGAGGTAAAGAGTTTCAGCTTCTTCTAGATATTTAAGGCATTACTGGAGCAAATTTGGAAGTTAGGGATCCGTCTTTTGTTGAGTTAGCAAGCCATATGGGTGGTGATAACACATATATTATTTGTCATCTTGTTGTAAGCAAAAGGATTTAATAACAGCTAATGTCCTTTAAGAATTTAAATGTCCACACTGATATAAACTTTCACTTGAGAAACAGCTTGTCTAGTTATGAATAATGAATAACTGACACTCCAAATTTTCAGGGCTATTTATACGTTGTTCCATTTCCCATGAAACACTTTCCTTGTTGTCCAATTTCTATGCCTTAGGCAGGGCAAATATTAATCTCCCGCTCAATCTAATCTAGGAATTCTACCCAGGGATTATTGAAATGAAAACAACTACATAAAAATCAAATCTCCGCTTTTAGAATTGTTTACAATAATTAAAATAAAAGCAACAGGAATGCAATTAGCTAGCCAGCTTGTTTTTAAATCAAATTGATTTAAAGTAAAAACAAGCAGTATAAGAAAACTATTTTAAAATAAATCGATAAATTTTAAAATGATCCGTTTTACACATAAACGCATGTGTATTTTAATACATGTATTCTTTTCAAATAGTAATAAAAATTTAAACATTAAATAAGATTTAACAAAAATTAAGTTTAATGAAAATTAAAAAAAACTTAATCGGATTTCAATCAGGTTCAACATATTACATCTTATTATCATGGTTAAGAAGAAAAGTGAATTTATTGTGATACTATAGAGAGAATATTTGCAGACAATTAAATAAAACAATAATTAAACTTACATTTATCATAATACACATATAATAACATAAATACAGTTATATATATATATATATGAAAATTAATTATTAAATGGGATGAACATTATATATTGGAAGTTAAATCCACAGATGTGCAGCAACCAATCAGACATGATTCTGCAGGCTAAATGATAACAATATCAAACCTGTCCAAGCTACTGTTAACAAAATGAGGATTGCTATTGTTTTTATTCAGCCTGCAGAAACGACCTGATTGATTTCTGCACATCAATACACCTTTGCTGTGGTTTAACTATGTATATATAATGGTTGTCCCATTTACTAATTAATATATATATATATATTGTAACTTTTGGTTTTGACTAAAGATGGCTGAGTTTGGGGAAGATGCCGTTCTTTAATAAATAGATAAAATTTTCTCATAGAAGAAATCTAATTAAGAAAAATATTGCATGAATAACAGTAATTTAAAATGATTAGAGAAATCAAAAGGTTTCTGGTAGTCGTAAGATGTGTAAGGGTATTGTATCCATAAAATATTTGTGAGAAAATTAATGTATAAGTTTGTTTTAAGTGTGTGGAAATAATTTGAAGTCTAACACATAGTAAATTTTAGATCTACTTTAATTGGCAAGAGTTGAATATCAACAAGTAATATTTATTTAATAAAAGGAAATAAATAATCGGAAAAGGTTGATATAGGTTTAGATTATAAAATTTAGCTTGTTCATTCATAATAGTACTCATTTTAATAGTTAATTTGTAAGGAAAATCTATAAAATTTTAAGAATCATGTAATAGGCTTAATTCTAGTTGGAATTTCTACAACTAGCTAGAAAGATTGTTAGTGTGTGAGCAAGTGTGTGTATGGTATGCATGAAATTTTAGTTATTGGGACAATTATAGGATTTTTTTGTCTCATGCAGGATATCATTTGATAGCAAATTGAAAAAACAATAATTTTATACCAGTTTCAGATAAATATTTAATAATATTCAGTCATAAATTTTAAATTAAAACTTAGTCTATTATTTCCTATTATAAAATTTTCTTTCGATTTGCTACAGATTTTTTTTTGTACAGTGCAAAACTGGGAATTTTTCAAGCAAAGCACATGATTATTAACTGTGTGAATAATTAATATTAAAATTATACTTAATAGCCAATCAAAAATTTAATACTAAGGATAAATGATCAAGGGGTTGGAGTCAGAAGTTGATTGACAACTGAAGATTATAAAAGGAACACACATTTTGGGAGGGTTCCTTTCATTATTCTTATGGGTCAATCCATGTCTCCCAGTTTCTGCTTCATTTTATTTATTGTAGTGAATTTTATACTTTTCAGATTATCCATCTTCTGACTGAATATTGATTTAAAATTGTATTGTATTCTATAAAAATGTGTACGTAAAGCCACCAAATCAGACACTTTTAATTTTGACTCCTGAAGTTATGAATCAAATTCCCAGAATGGCCATTTTCGGTATGTGTGGAGAATGCGACATCTGAGATGAACTTCCCAATTTTACCCGAGTAAAATGTTGCAGGTATTAATTTTTGTTGATAATTCTTTCATTAAAACAATTATGATGTATAAAAGATGTGAGCAATAGTGTTCAAGAAAGTATAAAAAAACAACAACTTTGAATTGAAATATAATAGTAGTTATAAATTTATACTTTGCAAATCTAGTCCAAAGTATGGGCTAAGTTACCTACATCTTTTATTAAGTTTTATCATAAGAGAAAGACTGATTATTTGTGTGAAAGAAGTTTTAAAAAAAATGCTCAAACTATTATTGTCTAATGGTGAATGAAAAATTAAACAAGTAAAATTGAATTAAACCAATGCTTTAGGATAAAATAATAAATGCTAAGCAAAGTATGTATCCTGTGGAAATAGTGATTTGGGAATGCTATAAAAAGTTTGAATTAAGTATATGTTTAAGATTATAGTTAACTTTGGAGTTTAGCTCTGGATTATATAAATTTCTTACTTTGAATATTAAGTGTGTCTTAAGGAAACATATATGTCTTTATTGGATTCAGAAGAAAAATGCAGCTGTGGCATGATATTAGTTGTGCGGAAGGATACCATAATATTGTGAAACAATTATAGAATGCTAAGAATAATCTGAAATATAATCTGAAAATTTTGCCCATTTTTAAAAATATTACATTTGGATAATATATGCATGCTCATAATATGTGTGGCCGAACTTAAAACAGTCAGATGGAGGAGGATAATCATAAGTGATTAACTGTGCTAAGAAAGAACTCTTAAGTATAATTTATTATTATTATTTTATTCTTTATTAATTTGTCATATGTTAAAAGATTACTTTATTGAGTACATTAGTTAAACATATTGTGAAATATACCCAGTGGCAAATTTAGGCTATAGTAGGGAAAATATGTGTTTATATTATGATTATCTATTGATATTGCTTAACTCTGATGTTATCATGAAATGAATGAGGTATCTATGTAAAAGTGTGGAATGTTTGTCTAAGAGGTTCACATATATAATTTTATGCTTATAGTTAAGATTGATATTTTGATGCTTTATTTTATTCATGTATTTTAAAAGTTTAATATTGCTATATCCTAGAGGTTGTGAGATTTAATATCTTATATGTCAAAGAAAATGAATGATGCATATTTCTTATTCTATAATATTTAATGCTTAGATAATTTTACTTTATTACTTAGTTATATTAGACTATTGTTAAATTATTGGTTCATACATCAATGTTTTTTTATAAGAGTTCAAACCCTGTTCTCTAAGGATTATGTGAGATTGTGAATGACCCTTGTTTGATTAAGGTATGCTAAGTTCTCACTGCCTAGAAGGTTGAGATGGAGTGTAGCTCTCTCATGATGATGAATGTTAAGAATTTTAAGGTGTTTGGAGATCAAGGATGTATTCCCAGCTCCATTATTAATTTACTCCATAAGATATATGTTTGTAGTAGTAGTTGTGGTTTGTGCATGCCCATCTTCATATGTGTAGCGAATAGGTCTTAACATATTCCATAGCTCTTAGGTAGAAGGTGCACTCTGGGTTCAAGCCAACACTAATATGTTATTTCGTGAATTTCTTTTCTTTATGAATGTATATTTTATCACCGTATTTTGTATTAAATTTTGTTTAGTTTTGTAATGGGTCATTGTGTAGTTTTGAAGTGTGTTATCTACTTTAGGGTATTTTAGATTTAAAAGTATAACTTAAGGAATTGATGTATAATGTTTAGTTGAGCTTTGCTCACAATCATTTCTAGAACTGATAATCCTTCAAAATTTGGATTAATATAAAAAGCTCAGATAGGCAATGGGTACCACATCCAGCCCACAACCGAAGCAAGTCACCACTGGACTAGAAAACCAGATGGGTAATACTCATGTTGGGGACATAGAAAGCATTAAATGTGTGTATGTGTGTATAGCCAATCATTCTAGAATTAGGAGTTGAGAAATTTAATATGTGGATAAGCAATGATTTATACAAGTAGTTATGTGTCAAACATGCACCTAGGCATAATATTAATCTGTACCAAGTCAGTAGCATTAAGGGGTATGTTTATCTTATTTATAGGGGATTTGAAATCTGACTTTCACATGACCCTCAACTATCCACCTTATCCCATACTGCTGACACACTTGATCTCACATGTCGAAAAGATAAATAATCACCAATATATATATTTTGTGCTAAACCAGCACTCATCAGTTGGTCCCGATTATCATCTCCACCCATATATACAATCAATGCCCAGCTTGTATTAAGATAGCCAATCTTCATACTTTAATAGACAGGCTTCAATCCACTCCACTCTATAACTCTTCAGCCATCCATTTCATTGAAAATCTGATGATGGAATGCTCAAAGCCCACATTGTTACCAACCTTCTCATTCTACCCATGTTGACCATAAATCAATCTGACCCCTCATGTACAGGACATAATCAGGTCCAACTGATGAGTGCTGGTTTAGCATGAAATACGTATATTGGTGATTATTTATCTTTTTGACATGTGTGTGATCAAGTCTCTCAGCAGTATGAGATAGCATAGATAGTTTAGATTCCTGTATATTATTGAAGCACTTAGCAAGTTTTAGTGTAGATTACTTTATCAAAGTGATGTAACTATTGCAAAAAGTTAGTTGTAAATAAAACTATCATCCTTTCAAGTCCATTGTACAGAATATCTCTATATTACATGTAAAGACAATGATAAAAGTTTATTTATGGATGTCATATAATATTTTGAAATTATGTTGACATTATTGTAATGCCAATGACTATATTCTGTAGATAGATGGATAATATTGAATATACAATTGTAAAGATATATCTGCATTGGAATGAGAAAGTATAGCCTATCAAAGATAAGAGACTTTTAAAAATGAATTTCATGGTGGAATCAAATATAGTTTTCATGGAACATGCATACTTTGTTTACATTATAATGATCAATTCAAAAATTTTGTAAAAAGCACCAAATAGTATTTGCTTTTATTGAAGAATATGTTTGAATATAGAGAAAGCATAGAAGAGTTTTATAAAAAAAATTGTAGAAAGAGATAAAAACAGCATGGCATGATATTAAACACATTAATATAGTTATCACAAAATTTATCTTTAGTGTGTTTTTTTTTTGTCTTTTTTTTTCAGAAAAGGGATGGGCCATTATTCTTTGTAATTGACTAAAATTTATAATATATAATTTTTATTTAAAATAAAATTACTATTATTAGTTTTATTACATTAAAATATCAAATTTATATTCAGCATATACATATAAAACGTGGACAATATCCTGTAGAAATCTAGTTGTTCATCTAAATATTGGTTGGTAAATAGGTATTTAATAATTATTTGTTAGGAACAGTAAGATTCAAGGATCATCAGATTTGATCATATATGTGTTATTGATTTTGCTGTAAAACAAAAATATAATTGTAATATTCATTGGCATTGTGGGAGGAATCACCTTATTGCAATTACTGTGCCCATAATTTATTCATTAATAAGCTAAAAATGAATTTAATTAGTTATTGATTGAAAACTAGAATACTAAAATAATATTTAATTAATCTTCTTTGCATAAAACTAATGTGATTTTGTATAACATTCATAAAGAAATGGTCACAAGATCATTATAATGATATATACTAGCATTGTTTATAATTAATGCAGGATACAAATATTTTGTTTATTAAGTTAACAATTATAAAAGAATAATAAGTGCAAAAATTATGTTTATATCACTAATAGAAAAGCCAGCACATTATATTACAGAGATGCATTATTGCAAAGATCTTGAGATGGCTGTTTAAAACATTGGTTGTCATGTTGGCAAACTTGGTTTTGGTTGTAGACAGGATTAATTTTGTACATTCTTTCAGGCCACAAATAGATGTAATATTTATTGTTTAAATAGCCAGACACTAGGCAAGTCCATTCTCTACTGGTTAGTAAATGAGTATCTAACTATTAACTAAAATATAAATCTCCATTTAACTTAATTTGATTAGATGTCTGTTATAAATATAAAAATGATAATTGTATGCTTATGCCTTCAACACTAGTACAAAGGTATTATATTTAAATTAATACACTGTACAGGCTTACACACACCTGCACATATATAATGTAATATAAGGGATTCAAATTCAGACTTTCACACAACCATCAACTCTCCATGCCATCTCATATTGCTGACCCACCTGATCATACATATGTTGAAAAGATAAATAATCACCAATATACATATTTCATGCTAAACCAGCAATCATCAATTGGTCCAGATGACTATCCTCAACACATATATACAGTCAGTGCTCAGCTTTATATTAAGATAGTCAATCTTCATACTTTAATGGATAGGTTTAAAAGTACTCCAACCTACAACTCTTCAGCCATCCATTTCATTGAAAATCTGATGATGGAACATTCAAAGCCCACATTAGTGCCAAGGTTGTCATCCTACCTATGTTGACTGTTTAGTCATATTCTGACCCCTCTTCCCATCCCTTGCATAAGTATGTAAATGGATTATTCTCCAGTAGAACATGAGAGGTCAGAATGACTAAACAGTCAACATGGGTAGGATGACAACCTTGGCACTAATGTGGGTTTTGAACATTCCATCATCAGATTTTCAATGAAATGGATGACTGAAGAGTTGTGGGTTGGAGTAGTTTGAAGCCTGTCCATTAAAGTATGAAGATTGGCTATCTTAATATAAAGCTGAGCACTGATTGTACATAAGTTTGAGGATAGTAATCTGGACCAACTGATGATTGCTGGTTTAGCATGAAATATGTATATTGGTGATTATTTATCTTTTCAACATGTGTATGATCAGGTGGGTCAGCGATATGAGATGGCATGAAGAGTTGATGGTTGTGTGAAAGTCTGAGTTCAAAAGGTATTATAATATTTTTATTCTTTTTTTTTTTTTTTTTGCTGTATAGTGTTTATTTTTATGGATATATTTGTTATCGAGCGTATGTACTTTGTAAACCTGGTCAATAATTGTTTTACATTGTAACATTGAACATTCTCCATGGTTAAGTGTACCCGATAATTTTAATTTTTTGTAATCCTTTAACTAATAAAGGATACTTTTGGGGGAAAAAAATTAATAAAATTTTTAAAATCACAAGTAAAAAGAACAAATTTATAAATTCTTATTGCTTACCTTTTCAGTTTATATAAAGCAATCTTAAGTGAAAGCTTTATCGCAAAAAAAATCATTTGGAATCGCATAAGAATTAATGTCATATAAGTAGGCCATTCTAATATTTAACGTTTATGGTTTTCTTTTAGCAAGTAAAAATAGTAATGCATTATTACATGCTCTCAAAAGTTCCACTCATTTTACAGATACATATTATGCAAATATTTAGCAGCATGAAATGTGTACAATTAATATCATTTATGAATAGAAATTAACTTTTAATAGTGAAGACATTTGGATAAACAGGTACAAAAAAGAGTGATTTTATGTATGGAGATGTTAAAAATTGAAGATGAATTAAACGAATAATACTAAAGCTTTATAGAAAAAATGAATGAAAATGATATATTTAATGAAGAAGTGAAAAAATAAAATAAAAAACATAGCTGATGTATAATTTCAACAATAAGATGACTGTAAAATGTGTTGTATGAGACTGTGGAAGATGAATTTATATATAGTTTTAGATTATATTTAAGTCAGATTTTTTTTTAAAAAACCAACATATAAGAATTTATGAAAATGATATTTGGGTAAAAATTTAAAATATAAGTTTTGATAGATAGTTGATTACAATAATAAAAAATTCATTCAATAACAAAATCTTCGATAAAATTTTGCATTAGAATGAATCAATTATTTAATATCATATACAAAAAAGGACTTTCTATTTCAAGTAAACTTTTTACGTTTTTAAAAATCTGTATTTTTGTTTTCAATTTAAACATTAAAAAATCTTTGCTAAAATATAATAGGAAAAATAATATTTGAAGTGAATCGCTTTTCTTCTGCCTTTGAATATGTTTTGTTTTGAGATTGAAGCTTTAGATCTTCCTGTATGGAACACTGCTTTCAATCCCTAATGATTTCAATTTTGAGAGAGAGAAAAAATTAACATTGTGATCATCAAATTCAACTATATAGCAATTATACAAATATAATAAATTGTTTTGCTGTCAGATTAAAAAAAAGGGTTAAAAAGGGGAGAGGGCGGATTTACTGTAATTTTTTTAGGACATTAAAAATAAATTCATTAAAAATAAATTAGCTTGGTAATACTCGATCAAGTGTAATTCCCAAAGGGGAAAAAATAAGAAAGGAAAAAAGAGAAAAAAAGATTTTAGTTTTGTCAGTTGAAGCAGAACAATGTGAGAATCAAACAGGCAAAACTCTCCATACAGTAGTGCCACTCAGTGCAAGCAAATGTAATCAATGGATGCAAGAAGGTTTGTGCGCCACTGTATAGAGAGTTTTGCCTGTTTTAACTGTTTGAGCAAGCATAAGAAATGGTGATCATGTGAATGTGAGAATCAACTGATATATTGATAATCTATTAATCTGAAAACAAATCAAATTCTTATTACTAATTAGTTAGGATTCTTTATGTAAATGCTAAAAAGCCTTAGCAACATAAACAGAATGTTCTGATAAAATATCAATCTACTGCTTTAAAAAGAAGATGAGATCACTTCTCTCGTCTTATGTAATAAGATATGGAAGATAGTAAATTTGGAAAAAACTTTCATATGCAGTGAACTAAAATAGTCTTTATCAGCAGCAGCAACAGAAAGTGCATTTCTTTGTTGATGTGAAACTCTGCAACAAGAGATTGATGGACTTGAAAGCTAAACGTCAATAGGCTGCAGCACAAGCTGCTACTTCCGGTGTGTAAACATCATGTAACTCCTGAGGGACAAACTGTTTATTTTGATGATGTGGAAAAAAGCTGATTATGAGCAGCTGAAGATTAACGCAATAATGGACAGAAATATTTTAAAATTTGGAATTGATGTGCAAAACCTGCCTTTCTTAACGTATAACTAATGACTACGAATTATATGTCGACTAATACAGTCCAAAATATGACATATATATATATCGTATTTTTATAACGAAATTTAAATCGTATGTATAAATTCCGTTCTTTAAATATTTTCTTTCAATATTTTTTAATTAAATCTTCCAAAAAAGAACAAAAAAGAAAATCAATGCAATTTTAAAAGCTAAAATTTAACTTTTGATTTCACTTATTGAGTTTTTTTTCGTAACCTAAATGAAATTCTTGAAATCTAATCAGACAATATCGCTAATAAAAACCTGTAAAGGATTTATTGCTTTCATTTTTTTAAATACAATTTGTTTCAGACATTCTTTAACTATGACAACAAATCAATGAAAAAGAAATTTATTGTTTAATTCATAAGACATAATCCTTAAGTTTATCTCACTATTTTGTTAAATATTTCATATGTCTTTATATTTGTTAATAAAATATTAGAAAATCTTTTATAAAAGATTAGTTAAAATAAAAATATAAATGATAGATTAAGAATAACAGTAACTACGTTTAATACATTTAAAAGAAAGCAACCTGACTTGAAAAATAAATTATTAGTTACATTAAGTTAGAAAAGAATAGATTGTTACACAAATTTATGAAGGCAGACAGACAAGAAAGTTTCTGCAGAAAATTATAAAAACTAGTAGATAGGTAGTGTAATCTTTAAATGGCCCACTGCAGGGCAAATATTATGTTGATTATGTCAAAGACAAAAAGTGAGAATGGTGGTCATCCATTTACTAAATAGTAAGGGTGTAAGATTTTTGTTGTCATTTTATCTTCCAAACTAGGTATTTGGCAAACAATAATTGAATGGCCAATGTAGTTGACAACCTGAAAAAAGAATCCTAAACATATTTTCTAAGTTTCAATCAGTTTAGATTTGAACCCCAAGTTATGGATATATTAGACATATATATCTATTGTTAGGCCAGAGGAGACTACCATAAACAATAGTACATGTGAATATATGTATCAATTAGCACTTTTGTTTTGTAAATACTTGGGAATAGAAATGAAATTTCAATAAATATCTATAATAACAATATGCTTATCTGATCATAGTCAACTGTGTTCA
>JAQFVV010013609.1:0-93202 GCA_028023455.1 Epiperipatus broadwayi | reverse complement strand
ATATATATATATATATATATATATATATATATATATATATATATATATATATATATATATATATATATATATATATATATATATATATATATATATATAATCAATGCAAATAAGGAGAAGAAGTGGAAATAAATGTTAATACTTCAATAAATAAGGAAATTGTTATTGATATCTTTAAAAAAGCAGGTAAAAAAATAAAAAAAAGTTATAAACATTAAATACCAAATATCTAAATGATAAAGATATATCAAAGATGAAGAAGATCCTCAGATTTTAAGTAAAATGTAAAAGTGTTTTTTAATAATTTATGCAAGATCTTTTACTAACATCATAGCAATTTGTCTACATAAAATATTGGTTCAAATCAATCAAAAAGCTGGAATTAAAAGAAGTTTTAGCACAGTATATCACACAACTATTAAAAGAAATTGTAAAAAAGACTAAGGAGTATGAGTTACCATTATTCTTTGAGTTTGTAGATTATAAAAAGAAATTTGACTTTATAACATTTGAATGGTGATTCATGGTGATTAAAACTTTGGAGTATCAAGATGTAGATTCAGATTACTATCAATTTTTGAAGAATATTTATCAAAATATGACATCAGTGATTAGCTTAAATGGTGACACTAAGATAATCAACATTGATAAGGATGCATAATAGAGTGATTTCATATCTCTAAATCTTCTATCACACTTTAAGAGAGTGAAGCTAAATAAATCTTATTTAGTTCATATAATTTATGCAAATGGCATAATGATTTTTGTAAATAATGCTTCAGTGCTTCAGTAAACAAGAAAGTAGGTCTAAATTTTAAAAAAAACAAAAAACAGTATGTTTAATGAATATTTAAAAAAAAAAAAAATTAATAGCAATAAATTAGAAGTTAATAACTATAAATATATTGGTTAGTGATTAATACAATGAAAATATAATGAAAAAAATAAATCTTAAAATTAAGTTTGAATAGTGTAGTTATAATGGAAATAACTTAATATGCAAAGAAAATATGCCTATGTGTTTGAAAAGAAAAGTTTTTAATAAATGTGATTTAGCACTTTTTTTCATATATATCTGTGCCTTGGAAACATAACAGAAGAATAGTGCAAGGACTTCAGATCCCACAACTATATGCTGGAGTAATAAAAGAAATTAAATGTGAAATACATGAATGAAAGGACAAACAGCTTTTCAAGAGAACATATGTGTGATGATTGAAAGAGAAGTATATACTCTTATTCTTCTCTTTTATTTTTTTTGCATTTCCTTATATATTCATATATATTGCTTATAATAACTTCTTTCATATATATTTTAATGCAAAAAAAATTAATTAAACTTCTTTATTTTCCTGACAGTTTCGACTGTCCAGCAGTCTTCATCAGAGCTTTCTCAAATTTCTTCTGCCTTTTTTTTATTTGAAAGCAGAGGAAGTTTGAGAAAGCTCTGATGAAGACTGCTGGATAGTCGAAACTGTCAGAAAAATAAAGAAGTTTAATTTAAAAATGTTTACATTAAAGTGTATATGAAGGAAGTTATTATAAGCAATATATATGATTGAAAGAGATAAGGATATTTTCTGTAGTGTTGTAAAAAAACGCTATTTATCAGGGAAGCTGGATTAAACTTGGATACACCTTTATTCTACAATTCATTAATAAGAGTTGAAACAATGATAACTATAATTTTCAATGAGCTATTGTCAGCTTATCACAGAATGACAGATATGCTATAAGCTAGATAAAACTTTTATTTATTTATTTATTGGTATATTGAAATTTGTAAAGTAAATGTCAGTGTTTATATGTACTGAACCCATATATGCATATATATATACTTTATGTCGGTAATGTTAAAAATCGTGAAGAAATTTGAAATGTAAAAGTTTTAATAAATTTTAATAAATAAAAGTTATATAGATATTTTATATATGTTAATGAATACACCAAACTTCTTTTTAAAAACTTGTTTTTTATATGACTATAATAAAAATAAAAATACACCCAACATTTTGTCTATTTTATAATATAGTCTTTCTCAAGGAACACTAAAAATAAAAAAATAAAATAAAAATACAAATATATAATAATAAATATCACATATTCCAAACAAATGCAAAAACATTAAAAAATTCTGAAAAATTTTCTTTACCTCAACATCTTTTTTTTTCATATGTCAAATGCATTGACCCTGAGCCAGCTGCTTGGAAGGCAGCTATGCTAACCACTAGACCACCAACGCTTGACTGCCTCACCTCACCATCTTTTTACAAACAATCTCAACTTAATCAAATTTTTTACATTTATATACCCATCCAAAAATACCTTAAAGACATTTAATTAACAATCCTATCGTTTTCTTTTTTCTTTTCTATTAACATTCTGTTTAATTCAGGTTTAATTTCACTAATGTTAATTTCTTTCTTTATTATTATTTCATAGTATAACTTTATACATATATAAATATAGATATTTTATGCACACAAATAAAAATTATATAGTATATTCAATTGTAAAATTATTTTGTTAAATCAAGTTAAAAAACAAAATACTTTTCTAAAGTTTGTAAAAAAAAAAAGTAGATAATTGATCCTAAATTTATTTTTAAAAAGTGTTTTCTTTTAAAAATAATTAAAAATGGAAATGACAGTCTAGAAAAAAAGTAATTAAAATACTTGTAAATAGATTGATAGATTAAAATTAAGGAGATGAATAACTGACATGATTTAATTTAAAAAGCAGTTATTCATGCTCAAAGATAAGTGCTTGCAAATATATTATTGGGAAAATAAACTCGGACCACAGCAGATTCTCTGGAGTTATGTATACTCAAAAGACAAAGTGATGGATCTGAATTTTATTGACAACCTAACTCCATAAAATGTAAATAGTGCTGGAAATTATATTTGATGACTATTCTGCTTTTATTAATTCTTGTCTGCATACAGTATTCTTCATATTGTTATTAAGAAAATTATTATTATTCAGTTGTTTTGCCAGATCTATGATGCAAGAATAGAGAAACCATTATCTGCTTCACTTTGTCAAGCTGGAAAAACCCATCACTGAATCCCATAGAAGAACCCATCTATATATGAAGAAACTGCCTGAATGTGTGTCTGCTATGTATCCACGTGAGATAAGTAAAAGTCTGATGTGTAGTGCTACAGGAAAAACTAACCAATAAACCAAAACTTAATTGATATCTATGAAACCTAATTGAATGTAAAATAATGGTTTAAATCTACCATAACTATGGTTTAATGTAAACACTGCAAAATAAAGCAATACCTAAAGAATGAATGTGAACTTTTGATTCTGAAAGAATAAGTATAAACTTTAAATTAATCTTTAGTTAATTATTATTTATTTCATATCTAATAAAATATATTAGTTAATCTGTTTATGAGTCGGTATGGCAACAGATTGTAGTTTCTTCTATTTATCACACTACCATTTAGTTGGTGATAATTGTATAAAATTGTTTTATAAAAGGCAATTAGCTACTGCAATCTCTGGCCATGCTATTAAAAGTTGTATGTTAATTAAAATAGTTATTTCCACATTATTTAAAAGATAATATATTAAAGCAGTAAATTAAAAAATTAAGAATGGAGTTCAATCGTGCTGCATAGACAAGCTAGATTGAGGTTATATTGACAAGATGTCAGTTTGAGCTAATTATCTTATGTTTTGAAGAGATACAATTGATAAAAATAGTCAGCTGTCAATCCATCAATTCAGGTTATGCTAGTTACATCTGAAACTCATTATTATGTAATAAAGTAGTGAAATGATTGTAACATTATTTGTGATTGGCTGGTTCTTAATAGGGTAGATGAAAAGTTCATATTGTAAATCATACGCTAGTCTTCCTGTGTGTCTGATAGTGATTCATTTGTGACTGCTGCTCACGACTATGCTGTATCAAATATTCTAAGAAGTAGTATATGGTATAAGTTTAATTCCTACTGTATCCTTATAATTACACATGTATTTGCTCTTATGTATAAATTATTATATAGACTATATTTCCTATATTGCACAATTATTTTAGTATTTTATTTTTTGCTAATATCATAACCTGGATTTGATCACAGCAGTCAATTTGTAAGATTATTCTTAGTTTATAATCTTGTATTATTCCCATTTGGCATGGTCATTGTTCAGTCTTAGAACAAGCATAATGAGAGTTGCAAGCCATTGGATGTCTATGCAGTAGATTGGGATTCATTCAAAAACAATCAATGATAATAATATGCTGATTTAGAAATTATCAAATCCCACTTGTATAAAAGCATTTAAGCATACCATATACTATATCTATGCTTAATTTAAATTAAAGTAATACTGATAAGATTTAGAATGGTTTATTTACCATAAAGAAGTTCAAAATGTATAAATCAGCTAATTAAAGTTATGCCAGTGTGTGTTATTTTGTATATATATATAAATAGATTGTTGTTTGTCTCATTAGTTTTAGCAGTTTATCATCGATATTTGCAATCAATAACTTACACAAAAGAGTTAAGAGTTTCTTGTTTCTCCCTGATCTTAGCACGCTATAAAATAAAAATTATTTGGCTGTGATGTCAGAATGTGAAATGTATATGTGGATTGTCCTCGGGTGATTTTCCTGTGGATTATGCAATTCTGTTAATAAAAGTATATATATATATATATATATATATATATATATATATATATATATATATATATATATATATATATATATATATATAAGAGAGAAATCCATATAATATTACTATACTAATCAAAAAAACACAATTTTACTAAGACCTTTTCAAGTGAATTCAACTAAACATACCATATATATATATATCATCATCATCATCATCATCATTATCAACCATTATCAATCCACTGCAGGATGAAGGTCTCTCCAAGTTTAATCCATCTTCTCCGATCTTTAGCTTCTCTTCTCCACATCACCCCTACACATTTTCTTATTTCATCCATCCATCTTACATGTGGTCTCCTTCTGGGTCTTTTACAATCTCTTGGAATCCAGTTTAAAATTTCAATTGTCCATCTATTATCATCTCTTCTAGCAATATGTCCAGCCCAACTCCACTTCAATCTTTTAATTTTTTCAATGAGGTCAGTAACACCTGTTTGTTCTCTTACCCATACATTGCGTTTTCGATCTCTTCTTGTTACTCCCAACATACATCTCTCCATACTTCTTTGAGTGGTCTGAAGTCTCTGTATTGACCTTCTATTAAGTGTCCAAGTCTCAGATCCATAAGTAAGAACTGGTAAAACACATTTGTTAAAAACCTTTCTTTTCAAACACATAGGCATATTTCCTTTTAATATCAAGTTATTTCTACCAAAAGCACTCCAACCAAGTTTAATTCTATGATTAATTTCCTCTATTATGTTTCCATCTGTATTAATAATCTGACCAAGGTATTTGTAACTCTCAACTTCTTCTAATTCACCATAATCAATCTTTATTTTCATGTTTTGAGCAAATCGATTAAACATTACTTTAGTCTTTTTAACATTTATCTTTAGTCCTACTTTCCTACTTTCATCTGATAACTCCTGCAACATTTCCTGCAGCTCGGAAGCATTATTTGCAAAAACAACTACATCATCTGCGAAATCTAAATGACTTAAATAATCTCCATTTACTTTCATTCCTTTAGTTTCCCATTTTAATCCACAAAATACTTCTTGCAGCACTGCTGTAAAAAGTTTTGGAGATATGGAGTCACCTTGTCTTACACCTTTCTCAATGTTGACTTTCCCAGTATCATTATGTAATCTAATTGTTGCTGTTGCATTTTTATAAATATTCTTTAAAATATGACAATATCCTGGACCTATACCTTGATGATCCAATGCTTTAATCACTGAAGAAATGTTTATAGAATCAAATGCCTTTTCATAATCTACAAATCCAAAACATAATGACAACTCATATTCATTTGTCCTTTCTATAACTTCTCTCAATACTTGAATATGATCTACTGTACTAAAACCACTTTTAAATCCAGCTTGTTCTCTTGGTTGGTGAAAATCCAAGGTTCTCTGTAGACGAGTTGTAATTATCTTGGTAAAAATTTTATATAAAACTGATAAAAGGCTGATAGGTCTGTAATTTCTAATATCGTCTTTATCACCTTTTTTAAATATTAATATTATTACTGCATTCTTCCAATCATCCGGTACATCTTTATCATTTAGACATTTGGTATATAACTTTGCTAATATTTTTTCTGTTTCTTCACCTGCTTCTTTTAATATATCAATTATAATTCCATCATTACCTGGAGCCTTTCCTTTTTTCATACATTTAATTGCATTTCTCACTTCTTCATTTAAAATTCTGGGCAATTCGGAAAATGTAATAGATATAGGAGGTACTTGTTCTTTATTACTATATAATTCTTGATAAAAATCTTCTACCAATTTCATAATGTCATCCCTCTTTTTAGTAATAATTCCATCTTTTTTCCTTATTGCAGATATAAATTTCCTACCAATACCAAAATGTTGTTTTACATTCTTAAGACTTTTATTTTCTTCTACAGCTTTTCTTGCTAGTTCACAGTTATACTTTCTTATATCATTTTCAACTCTTTTCCGCACCATTTTACAAAATTCGAGATATTCAATTCTTTTTAATGCATCATTCTTGCATATCTTCATATTCCTTCTTTTCTTCATAAGTTCTCTAGTCTCAGTAGAAATTTTATTAGTCAATTTCTGCTTTTTTCTACCAGCTATCTTTGTTGCAGTTTTTAAAAGTGTATCAGTTATTTTCATATTAATTTCATTCAAATCTGAATCATGTTCAAAATCTACTAATACTTGAAACCGATTTGTAAGTTCTAATTTAAATTCATTAGAATGTTTCTGAAGATTAGGAATATCAACTGTAAATATAGTTTTTCTTAATAATTTTTGTCTCTCTAGTTTTACATTAACATGTATCTTACCCCTTACTAATCGATGATCACTTCCTGTGTTAAATTTATTAAGAACATTACAATCTTGAAATATGTATTTCCTGTTAGTCAAAATATAATCCAATTCTGCTGTACCTTCATTTGGATGCTTCCATGTCCATTTCCTTCTAACATTTTTCTCAAAAAAAGAATTCATAATATAAAGTTTTTCCTTCTCTGCAAACTCCACAAGTCTATGTCCTCTCTCATTTCTATTACCATAACCAAAATTACCTACAACACTTTCATCTTTCATTTGTTTACCAATTCTAGCATTAAAATCTCCCATAACAATTTTAAAATGTTGTTTACTCTGATCAAAAGCCTTTTGTACATCCATATAAAAATCTTCTACTACTTCATCACTGTGAGAACTTGTTGGGGCATAAACCTGAATTATCTGCATTTGATATCTGCTATTAAGTTGTATAACTAATCTTGCCACTCTGTCTGATACACCATCAATCTCCACAATATTGTTCTTCCACTTTTTATTTATAATGAATCCTACTCCACTTGTATTTCCAATATTTGTGCTTTTATAATAGAGCATATGTCCACTTTTTAAATCAATTGTCTCTTCACCTTTTCTTCTAACTTCACAAAGTCCAATAATATCCCATTTAATATAAGAGAGTTCTTCTTCTAATTCTTGCAATCTTCCTTCACTTGAAAGTGATCTGCAGTTGTAAGTACCTAAATAAAAAGTTGTCATCAAATGGCAGCCTGGGTCCGCCTCCAGGATATTCTTAGCACCCTCCACCTTTGGCCACCAACCGCTGCCTTGGTTGGTGACTTTACAGCCTCCTGGGATTAAGGGCCATGCTTTATTTTTGTCTGTCATAATTGTATAATTGGGAAAAATCTTTATCATTTACACAAACATTCATTCTGCCTTATCAGGCACTGAGAAGAAAGACCATGGTGTTTCTTGATATTAAACTCAGAGGTAAAAAGCCAATAAACTCACCACGCTAGCTAATGCGTGTTGGTGAGCAGCCCATCCATGTTCGTATACTATATGAATAAACATATAGTAATAACAGCTGCAACGACAAGAACGTATGGAGTGGACATTAGGAATTTGCCCTGCTCGGTTCCTTTAAGGCCTCCAAGAGGAATCAAAGGGTCTCCTTTCAGTTAATAGCAAACTCCTTTCTGCAGCCATATATATATATATATATATATATATATATATATATTGTACCCTCCTCCCCCGTCGCCTCTCTCCAAAATAATCTATAATAATGTTTAAAATATATTCCGGGGTTCTCTCTCTAGCTCAGTCTTAACAAAATGAATGAAATTAATTTTATTAAAATGATTACTACTAGCTCTAAACTTTAAAATATAAATACAGTTATATTATTAAAAATTTTATTATTTTCATGAGACATGGAGCGACGACACGGGGAGCGAGACAGACTACATTGAGATATATCCACATGATACTATCCCAATGGCATAAGAACACTATACTAAATAATCAACTTATGGTATTCTTATGACTTTCCAAGCTCTTTTCATTATGATTAAGATAATAATCATATCTTATTATTCTTTGTAATAATAATCTAGCTCAAATAATTTAAGTAAAAAAAATGAAATAAAATCAAATCAAATAAATCTCAGGTTCATAAATTGCATTTAAACTGATTTAATTACGGTAGTAAACTATGAGAAGGGAATTTTATGTCATAAATTCACTACGTAACAACTAACAATAATAAATAAGAATAATGATAATAATAGTATAATGTAATCCTATTTCTTCTTAAATGAAATAAATAAATAAATATTACGTTCGTGGTAGTCTTTAATAATCTGACAATCAAAATACGTGTTGTAATATTAGCATATAATTTATTTTAATATTGTGGCAACCAACTTATGACCAATAAACGATATAATTATAATCCTTTAATTTTATCATACAAATAAATTTTCAAAATTATTATAACACTTTTATGTTTATCTACTTTGTGCAAAATTATATGTCTGTTGCAATTATAAATGTGTATTGCGATATCATGCATTCTATGTGGAGAAATATAACTAAGACACGAAGCTTACAAATAAATTTACAACATAGTTTATTAATAATTATACAAATAACAATATTTACATTATGTACATCGGATATCCCTACTTTCCTGTTACAAAATTACTTTACTAGTTTATCTCTTAACATTAAATTTCTACTTATTTTATTTTTAACTCTTATACAGTATTATTATTATTAGATATCTGTTTTTAGTTTAGCTTGTTACAAAAATGTATCTATCAATAATTATCATTAATACTTTATATCTCTATTAATTTTTAAATTATATTTTTACAAAAATTTTTACCTTCATAGTAAAAATTATACAAAATCATAAAATTCTATTTTTATATTATTCGTATGGAATCCTAAAGATTCAAACCCTTCTTGACATTTTGATGTTCCGTTTTATTATTGACTATACAATAATTATTAATCCAATACTTATCCAAGCCTTTGCTTTGTATGGTAACCACAATTATTAACACACCATGCACAAATACATATATCTGTTACACATTATTGAATCATTTTTCAACCAACATGCAATCTCTATTTTTTAAATATCATATAAAATATTAAAATTTTATTATTACTTTAAAAACTTTGTTTAGATTTTTCCTTTGAAATCTTATATTCATTTCAGAATTACTTTTAAAACTATATCATATGATTCTTCATCTCTTTATGACATTTATACTTTCACTTTTAAAATAACAATTTTAACTCATTCTAGTAAATAAACTATTCTTACATAACGACAACATAGCCTCATTTCTATTTTATGTATCATTTCTATAAAAATATCTTTCTGACGATGTATATTCATGAAACAAGGATAGCGAAAATAGATGCGCAGGATCAAAACAACTAGAATATTATCCGTCATAAAACTTGACAATGATGGCACAGTGAATTTAAAGAACACCATAGAGGAGTGACCTTTATCTGTCTATCCACCTCTACTATAGGAGTGATGCTAAAGCTATTTCTTCAGCTTTATAAAACATCAAAAAGTTTAAAAAATACGCAAAAGACACTGTCCAAAAATATATGTGTTCAGTGATAGGACTTAGTTAGCTATACTGAATTCACACAAAATACTATGATCCAAATATTTGATTTTTCTTATTTCTTGGCAAAAACATCATCTTGGTTTCCTCTACACCAGTACTACCAAGTCACTATCCGATTTTATTTCTCTAGATTTATCTATGCAGTACATCGACAAATTTCTGTCTACATTTCTAACAATAATAAAATTCATTTTTAGTTCAAACTATACAGCTATTCTTAAGAAAATCTTTTACTACTTATCTCGTATATTTATAATATACCAACTATTTTAAAATCATCATGGATATTTTGCAACATAAAAGTTCAAAAGAATCACATAATTATTATGATACTTATTATTAATTATATTTTTAAAACAACTTATTGCATGCACATTTAAAATTAATACTATCTCAAATATATGTTTTAATGTTGGATAAAATGTGTACTTATAATTTAAAAAACTTTCATACATCATTCTTCATTAATAGATGACCTAAAAAAAAAATACATTATGCATTATCAATAATATCACAATTACCAAAACGATCTCTATCTTCTTGATCGTATTCTGAAGGCTTCACCATTCCATTACTTCTTGTAGATATTTAAAACTTCCATACATACATTTTATTTTTATAATAATATTTCTATCATTCTATTAAGCTATTATATTTAAAATCTCATTATTCTTAAATTCATGTTTATATGTTTCCCTAAGCTAATATAGATTTTTTTATATTTTAAATACAATCAAATAAAAATATTAAATTATATTTACGATACTGCTTTGTCGAACTTGCTTGAAAATTGTTCATCGTAAAGCTAAAAAAAAATATATACTTTATTTTTTTCTTTCAGTCACTTAATGTTCTATAAAAAAAATAACTCTGTTTAATAATCTTCATCGACGATGATCCTTAGTTTTCTCAATATTTTATACACTTATTAATTCTTGATGTCTCCAACATAGTCTGCTAGCTTTTTCCCGCGCGTCTGGTTTCCCCCGATGCATCTTGTAGATATTTTATTTAAATCTTCAATAATCTTCTATTTCCATGGATCCATTTCTATTTAGTCATTTAATTATATATTTCTTTGATCAAACATTTTTCATTAAATTCTTTGTAATATTTTTTCATTGCTTTTATATACAGTTTTTCGGCTCCTCTCAATAAAATACTTAATAGCACTTTTATATTTTTACTTTCCTTTATTTCACAATTCTGGAACTATATCTGTTAATAATGTTTCCCTTTTAAAATAAACACTTTTCTTCATTATTATTTTCTTGATAATAGAACGCATATTAAAATTTTGTTCATAGAGAAGTATAACTTAGTTTTAAGATAGCTCTGTAAATTTATCGTCATAAATTGTTCTTGACGAACAGCAGCTTCTTTTTCAGATTTTCACATATCGTCCCAATTGTATTCCTTTCAGTTATAAGATTAAGTTTCTGGTTGTGCACAAATAAAGTCTTATTAAGATACTTTCCCATTATTTTTCTTTCAGCAATCACTTTAAATATTTTTTCTTGTACTTCCATGTTACTGTAGGCTTTCTGGTTAAATTTGAATAAAATTTCCTGGTAAGATAAACTTAAAATTAGCAATGCATATCTCTGTAGTCAAAATATATTATATGTTACAGAATAACTTTGAGAATAAATCCGAAATTATAAATCTATATTACTTTCCAGCTACAATGTTATCAGCCATAAAAAATTTGTTACTTTCCCTTTCACTTACACATTACTTCTCCCGCTCTGTATAATTCTTAGATTTTTTCTCTTAATTTTACATCCTTTGATTGGTTAATATTTATTTTAGCGCGAAAACAATTTATTCATTTTATTTTGATAACAGAATGGATGTTTTTAAAATTAAGAATTGATGACGTAATGTCTGGAATATTTATACCAATATTTTTAAATTCAATTATAGTTTTATATAAAAAAAATTATCTAAGCTTTAAAATAATTATTAAAACAATATTTAATATTTATAACTTTCATTTTAATGATCGATGGCAATTATATCTAGTTTTAAATTCACACAGTTTATTATTATTTTAACAAGAGTGTGTGTGAAGGCATATAATATACGGTCACGTGTTTACTAACTTTATAAAAATGATTTTTTATTTACGTCTTGGTTTAAATTACCAAAACTGATATATTTTATAAAAAATTTAGAAAATAATTTTAAAATGTATAACTAAATATAACTCTCACCATCCCAAAGTTTATTAATAAATTATACTCTATTAAATTTGATTTTTAAATACAATTATAACATTACATTTCATTTATTTAATTTATTAGTTTTTAAATATTATACTAAATAATTGATATACTTTTAACTATCTATAGCTGTATTATTTTATATGGCCAGCTTTCACAACCATCAGCAATGATATTTAAGCTTTATTTAACTGTTTTCTTTTAAAATAATTTATTACACTGTTACCTATCAGGTATTTTAGCTTTAAATTGTACTATAAAATCTCATTCTTATTATTATTATTTATATATCTTACAAATATAACTTAAAATTTAAAATTTTTTAATAATTGACCTTTCTACCCTACCTATGACCTACAGACAAGGGCACAATATATATATATATAAAGCAAAATAGCCTTCCTATCCCTCACTTCAAAAACCAACTTCCTTTAACATAAAAAAGGATGCCTTCATGAGATTAATAGCCTCAGATTCAAAATATTTTATCATCACATTCTCTTGTACTCTTCTTTTCAATTTCCTCTTTTCAGAAAAGGAAACCTCTGCATTGTCAAATAATATTTTATGACCTGTATTTAGTTTGTGAATATACAAAGCTGAGTTATAATATCTATTTTTAGCACTACTCTTATGAACTTTAATTTTTTCACTGTCTTAATTTACTTTGACCTATATAAATTTTATGACACCTACAATGAATCTTATAAACTACTCCATGAATAGAATTACAATCAATTGACTATTTTGAACTATTTAGTATTGAATTTAAATTCAGGCCTTTCTTTCAAGCTACTTTCATTTCACCCAGTAAAAATCTATTCTTACAAATCTATTTACTAGTCAATGACATATATGACAAAGAAATAAACTCTTTATTTTCATTAACATTTAAATCATTATTAACAGATTTATAGATATTTTTAGTATTCTTAATAAATTCATTACTCTAACCTAAGTCAATATAGTTAAAAGTAACTTGATTTCTCTTAATATAACTATTATTTTCAAAATTATTAAGCCTTCTATTCCTATAATAAAAATTCAATAAAGAAAGTCACTTATGAGTAAAAGGTTGATAACTGTTTGGTCTTATTGTATTTCTTAATTATTATTTTTTTTGCTTTAATAAACATCAACTTTATTAACACTTAAATCTAAAAATTTTAACTGAACAAATTCAAATGTACCCCCTTTCAGTAGGAAATTTAATATTAGAATCAAAGGTATTCAATTCATCAAAAAAAAATCCTTCAATTTATCTTACTGTGTAATAAACAAATGATCATCAACATATCTAACAAATAATTTTAAAGAAACAGTAAAATTATTAATAACACTACTCTCTAAAAATCAATATAGACAAAATACATTAAAGAAGAAACAACATAACCAATAACACACACCCCTTTAATTTTATAAAACATCTCATTACACACAAAATACATAGAATCCTCTAATAACAATAGCCAATCATGAATAACCTTAATCTTATCTGCAGAATAATATTTAAATTTCTTCAAAACCTCAAGAAACACATTAATGCTTCAATTAGTTGATAGGATAAAAATCATTAATGTGCTTTTGTTTTGAAGAAATTTGAATATTTTTCTGCCAATAAAATTAAAGTTATTTATGATTTGCTAGTCCATTGAAATTTCGGATTGTAATACAAAATAATACACGGTTTGTACCCAAAAATATTATTTTATCTATATCATATAACTGTGAAAACATTAAATATTATATATATATATACCAATCTGTATTCATAAATATGCATTTACTAAAATTAAAATATAAATGGATTTGTGTAATAAAATATATTTCAATATGTAATCTGTTAATGCGTTAATATTTGGGAAGTATGGTATATGTTTAAATAAATATGTTGATGGAATTATTTATTTATTTTTTTGTTTAACTTTAAAAAAAATACAAGCATAGTATACTAAAGACTTTTTTGCATTGATAAAATTCTTATTGATTTTTTTTTTTAATTCCCAGACTAAACTTAAAAGTGTTTTTGTTGTTTCGATGCAATTCATTGATATATATGTGTTGTTGGAAAAATTCTTACTCCTTTCATGTCTGTTCATTGTTGGAATCAGAGAATGTGATCTAGGAAAGAAAATATATTTTTCATAAAGACTACGTAATATATTTTATCAAAAAATAAAAAGCATTTATGAATTCTGCATGGATAAAGTTATTTTTCCAAATACATCTGGTGTATATTTGATGATTTTTATTACACTGTTACAAAGAAAACCAGGATTAGCATATCATAGTTATAAGTGAGCATTGAAGATCAATATTTAATGCCTATAATTGAGGTTTTGCATGGTCCTTCTTTAGGTTATGCTAAGAGGAGAATTTGAAATTAATTAGATTTTGAATGGTGTCAAAATCAACAAACAAAATTTAATGCTAAAAGTTAAAAAATGATAATATTCAAACTTTCATGTAGGAAATTAAGAAACAATCTGAAAGAAAATTAATCTATGGATATATGCGATAAATTTTTATAAGACAGAAATGTAAAAAAAAAAAAAAAATCCTTCATTTATAACTTAAAAAAATCAGATACATGTGAGTTTTCAAGTAAACCAAAATGGCGCTCCATATTTTTAATAAGTCTACAGTTTCGAGGACCTATAATCTACCAAAGACGTGTTAATTGTTGAATTAAAACCAAATTAATAAATTGATCATTAAATTTTAAAAAATAAATAAATTCCAATAAATTTTATTATTACAATTTTTTTAACGTATATTATCACGTGAGAAGTGACAAGATGCTCCTAACATTATCATACTTTGGTTCAGTTCAGCATGTTTCTTTTTGTCAGCATCTCTATTTTGATAAATTATCATAAGGATAAAAATTTGAGAGCTTCCTGTGGACTATTTCTAAATGTTTGGCATCCTGTCCTTCTGAAAAAGGTGCATTAATAATCACAATATGATTTCATGCCGCTGACATGAATATAATGTGAATTTTGTATTCATATTTTTTTTCCCATTTTTCTGTTAATAAGTTAATCAGAAAACAAGAAATTGTAAATATTGTAATTAATTTTTCCACAATAATTTCTTTTTTAAAATAACAGTAATAAAAAATTAAATGTAATTATTAAATACATTTTCTAACAGGCACTTTATTGTAAACATTTTTTGGGGATCCCGAAACTGTAGATTTATCAAAAATATTGACTGACATCTTTGTTTAGATGAAAACTTGCAAGTACCAAAAATACAAAATCCTGTCACAAAATAAAGTCAACCCAAATGAAGAAATAATTTTGATATTAACTATGTGCTAATGAGAGATATGGAGATAGTGTCTGCAAATTTTAATTGATTCTGCTACAAACTTTATTTTTAAAAAAAAATTGAAGTAAGCCCTCAAGGAAAAACTTACGTGGCATATCTATCAGTAATGATCACAATTGTAGATAATGCAAGAGACTGGTTTGAAAAGAAAAAGTATTAAAAAAAGTTTATAGATTTTAAGATAAAAATAAATAAAGAAAAGAGAAAATAATAAAATACTGATTTTCCCTTTCATGATTATCAGAATTGAGATATAAAAATATATACTTTTGTTAGGACTATATTTTAGAGAGTTGAAAAACTCATATTTGAATATTAATTTTAAAAAATTGATTGGTGGAAATTTATTTTATTTATATTTAGTATTATCTGCTATTAAAAAAATGATCTATTTGGTAAAATTTGTAATCAATATTATAGAATAATTAAAGTAATGATTACCAATCCAGTGTAAATTAAAAACTGCCTGTAATTAGTGTTAATCATTTGGCATATATTTCTTCATTTAATGAATTAAGAAGTAACATAATACAGATCCTTTTTTGGATTGATACTTAAAGAATTATTTTTATTTTGTTTTTTATTTTTAATGTTAATTCTTCTCTATATTTTATAGTTCATACTTAATAACTATATCATTATCATTGTCGACTATTATTAATCCACTGTAGGATGAAGGTCTCTCCAAATTCAATCTATATTCTCCAATCACTAGCCCATCTTCTCCACATTACCCCTGCACCCTTTCTTATTTCATGCATCTATCTCACATGTGGTCTCTTTCTGGGTCTTTTACAATCTTTTGGAACCCAGTTTAAGATGTCAATTATCCATCTATTATCATCTCCTCTAGAAGAATGTTCATCCCAACTCCATTTCAATCTTTTAATATTTCAACAATGTCAGTAACACCTGTTTGTTTCCTTACCCATATATTGCATTTTGAATCTCTTCTTGTTACTCCTAACATGCATCTCTCCACACTTCTTTGAGTGATATGAAGTCTCTGTATTGCTCTTCTATTAAGTGTCCAAGTCTAAGATTCATAAATAGGCATATTTTTTTTTAATATTAAGTTATTTCTACCAAAAGCACTCCAACCAGGTTTAATTCTATGATTAATTCCATCCATTATGTTTCCATCTGTAGTAAAAATCTGACCAAGGTATTTGTAGTTATTAACTACTTCTAACTCATCATAATCAATCTTTATTTTTATATTTTGAGAAAATACATTGAACATTATTTTAGTTTTTTTAACATTTACATTTAATCCTACTTTCTTACTTTCATCTGATAACTCTTGCAACATTTTCTGAACATCTAAAGCATTATTTGCACATTCAACTACATCATCTGCAAAATCTAAATAACTTAAATAATCTCCATTTACTTTTACTTCTTTAGCTTTCCATTTCAATCCACAAATTACTTTTTGCAGCACTGCTATAAAAAGTTTTGGAGATATGGAATTACGCTGTCTTAAACCCTTCTTATTGTTAACCTTCCTAATATCATTATGTAATTTAATTGTTGCTGTTGCATTTTTATAAATATTCTTCAGAATATGACAATAATCTGGGTCTATAGCTTGTATGATCCAATGCTTTAATCACTGAAGAAATGCTTATAGAATTAAATGCCTTTTCATAATCTACAAATCCAAAGCATACTGGTGACTCATATTCATTGGTCCTTTGTATAACTTCTCTCAATATTTGGATATGATCTACTGTACTAAAACCACTTTTAAATCCACTTTGTTTGTTTTTTTGTTGTTTGAAATCCAATGTACTCTGTAAATGAGTTGTAATTATCTTCATGAAAATTTTGTATAAAACTGATAAAAGGCTGATAAGTCTATAATTTATAATATCTTCTTTTTCATCTTTTTTAAATATTAATACTGCACTCTTCCAATCATCTGGTGCACCTTTATCATTTAGATGTTTGGTATATAACTTTGCCAAAAAAATTTCTCTGTCTTCACCTGTTTCTTTTAATATATTGATTATAATTCCATCATTACCTGGGGCTTTTCCTTTCTTCATAATTTAATTGCATGTCTTGCTTTTTCAGTTAAAATTATGGGCAATTCAGAAGATATAATACATGTAGGATGTAATTGTTCTCTATTACTATATAATTATTAATAGAACTCTTCTATTCATTTCATAATGTCATCTCTCTTTTTAGTAATACTTTCATATTTTTTTGTTATTGCAGATATAAGATTCCTGCCCATACCAAAATGTTGTTTTATACGCGAAGCTTTTATTCTCTTCTAGAACTTTCCTTGCTAGTTCACAATTATACTTTCTTCTATCATTATCAACTTTTTTGCACTATTTATTCAATCCTTCTTAATGCATCATTTTTATATATTTTCATATTCCTTCTTTTCTTCACAAATTCTCTAATCTCAGTAGAAATTTTATAACTATATATTGTATATAACTACATATTGTAAGGAAATGAGGATTTCAGAAGAATTATGATTCTGATTAATCATGATTAGGTACCACATCAGAGTGTATTATGATATTTAAATGAAATACTGGGAAAAAATAATTGAATTTATGAAGCCTGGATCTTCTTTCCTATTTAAAAGTTTTTGTTAGTTATATATATATATATATGAAAAACAAAACAAGTTAAATTCTCGTAACTTGCTATCACTTGTATTTATGATCAATAGATGGCGTTTTACCAAAAACACCGAACAAGTGTAAAATTTGTTTACATAAACGACAAAAGAGTCAGCATTCACTATCTCTTTCATTTGCCCACCCTCAGATAGCTGATTTCAAGCTAATTTGCTATCATCAGTGAAGGATAGAGTTCAGAAACTAGATCTAAACACTGACTCCAAGTGCTTATGCAAACAGTTTCTATCAGTTTGCAAGCATGAATTTTTCAGATCAGTAAAGTCTTCAAACTCAGCCTAACAAGCTAGATAGCTACATGAGTCTGATCTCAGTTCAGTTTCACCACATAGTCGAAGCCTCTGCAATATATATCATTGCAAAAACCTCTAAAGGTACATTTATGAAAAACAAAAACAAGTTAAATTCACGTAACTTGCTATCACTTGTATTTATGATCAATAGATGGCTTGTTAGGCTGAGTTTGAAGACTTTACCAGTCTGAAAAATTCATGCTTGCAAACTGATAGAAACTGTTTGCATAAACACTTGGAGTCAGTGTTTAGATCTAGTTTCTAACTCTATCCTTCACTGATGATAGCAAATTAGCTTGAAATCAGCTGATCTGAGGGTAGGCAAACAAAAGAGATAGTGAATGCTGACTCTTTTGTCATTTATGTAAACAAATTTTACACTTGTTTGGTGTTTTTTGGTAAAACGTCATCTATTGATCATATATATATATCAATCCTATAGCATTCATTGACTATAACTTTTTAAGAAAAATATAAAAGAATTGCAAATATTTTATTAATTAAACATTATCTTTTTTAATATTTTATATATAGATTTTTAATTTTTTATTAAAAGTTAATGTATTTTTAAATCATGATCATTATATACAGTCTTTCAATCTGCAGAAGTACTTTTGGTTAATTCCTTAGCCATCCTCAACTGCTCTTAAATTCAAAAAACAAAATGGAAGCAAACATCATCAATTCAAATCCTATGAATGCCAATTTCAACATTAGCAGCTTGTCTATTAATTACATTCATTTTATTTCTATTTATTAAAATCGCCTCCTTAATTTTTCTTTTATTGTGGTTTCTCTCTTCATTAAAAATCTTCACACTTTCAAGGTCAAACTTAAATTTATATTTACATATTCTTTCATGATCCAAGAACACTTAAGCAGTCATTAACTCATTGTTATTTTTACTTTTCACACCCTTGATAACAATTCATGCTTCTGTAATAAAAGAAAAATTAAGGAAGCAATTTTAATAAATAGAAATAAAATGAATATAATTAATAGACAAGCTGCTAATGTTAAAATTTAGGATTTGTGAGATTTGAGTTGATAATGTTTACTTCCATTAAACTTTTTGAATTTAATATCAGTTGAGAAGGATTAAGAAATTAACCAAAAGTACTTCTGCAGATTGAACAACTATATACAATAGTTAATTCACATTACATTTATCATTTTTATTATTATTACAATAATTTTTAATTAATGGACATTTCATTTGTATTATATGTGTGTGTATTATGAAACATGTTTTCAAAAGTAACCATGTTGAATAGAATAAAATAAATTTATTAGTAACATATGCTTATATTTTATCATTATTCTTATTAAAAAATAAAACTACCAAATTGTATAAACAAACAGAGGTGCTCACACACATAAAACAAATAATTAAACATCGAAATATAGAATAAAATTATAAATTTAACATTACAACACTAAAATATTTTAAAGCAAAGCAATTATATTTTAGATTACATTTTTATTAAAGTGCAGAACAGACGTTTTTTTTACATTTTGTATTATGTGTACATGTATGGAAGCTTGCATGATTAAATTTAGATTTAGTAAAATTAGTTTAAATTGATTTAGTTTGCTAGAATATTTATTTAATAATATTTTTAAATGATCAATTTAAAATTAATTGGAATAGATATCTGAGAATTTTATAGTTTTATGATTTAACAAAGAAAATATATGCATAATCATCTTAGAGATAAGATTTATTTTGCAAAATTTGCAAAAATATGTCTACTGCACTTTTGAATACTTAATCATACTATTCATAACCATGGCATTGATAGTAAAAAAAGAAGATTGTTGCATTTATTTAAAAAACAAAACTCAATGGAAAATTTGCATATTTGAATGGCAGATAAGTTATTAATATTGGCCATTTTAAAACCCAGGAATATTTTTTGTTAATTGTCTATTTATCTCTTGCAATGTGTCAGGCCTATTTCACCTTCCAGTTGGCATCCTTACATTCAGAGCAGACCAGGCTGGCAGATGTAGATATGAAAGTGTGACCAAGGTTATATTTGTGCTCATAGAAGATTGATTTGGTATCAGTTTGAGCTTTAGCATGGTTATATAGGTATTGATGTTGTGCAATTTGGGTTGGCATGTGATTCATCATAATATACAGCACAGCAATTAATATAGCTGCATGCAATTTCGTATACTATTTGTGATTTCTGGTCTAAGGGCAAAGTATCTTTGGTTTTGTTAATTAGCCAATTAAATATGGGAGCTGTGTGAAGGCTGATTTGATGAGTTAAAGCACATATTTTAATAATTTGATAGGTAATACTAAGGATATAAGATAGTTATCAGTGTATTAACAATTCCATTTCTTTCTCTTTTCATTTTCATCTAAATAAAGATACAATAAAAGACAAATGAGCCCCCAAATACATTTCATGCTGAACCAGCACTCATAAGTTGGCCTAGATCACCATCTCTCATATATATCTTTATTACATAAAGTGTATTTATGTATGGTGATTTTTCACATTTTCTATTTTAACCAATAGTCATGTTGTAATATTATTTTAAATCCAGAAGTAAAAATGAAGCAATTAAAAATATTTGAAATTATTATATTTTTTCTCTTCATTTTTGAACAATGATCATAAAAATTCACCATATTGATTCAAAAATTGTAGCAGCTATCATCTGCCTGGTAATAACCCTTGACAATCCTTTCCAAATTTTCCTGAAAAAATAAGTACACCCAATGCATGATGGGAAATATTTGTAATTGAGATATCACATGATAACTGGTATAAAAGCTAAAGTTTGGAAAATCCACACAGTCTTTACAAAATTTGATTGCATTCAGAATCTAAGCAGATTTTAATATATCTATTTTATTTATCTTATTCATGGTTGAGTAGGCTGCCCACCCTAGACATTTTACCTTTGCTGATAATAATGACTTTCTACTCATCATATTAAGAAAAAGATGAACAACAGATAAACCAGAAACTATCATTGATTGATTGATTATTATTTTAAAAAATCTCATTCATTTTGGTCAACTATTAATGGAAAATGAATAAATTGACTCATGGAATGCTATTTAATACCTTCAAAATAAATCATTGAAGTTCTTCAATTGATAGTAATAGTAAATAACTAATATATTTGAAAAATTATATTTATCAACTTCAAATAAGTTGCTAATATTTATTCTCAAAATATTTAATAGACAGGGTATGAGCACAGACTTTCACATGACCCACCACTCTCCACACCATCTCATAACACTGATACACCTGAACACACATATGTTGAAAAGATAAATAATCACCAATATACGTATTTCATGATAAACCAGCAATCATCAGTTGGTCCAGATTACCATCTCTACACATATATGCTACAAGTGCTCAGATATATATTAAGATAGCAAATTCTCCTACTTTAATGGACAGGCTTCAATGTACTCCACACTCCAACTCTTCAACTGTCCATCCAATTGAAAATCTGATGATGGAATGCTCAAAGGCCACCCTTAGGCTGAGATTGTTGTCTCACCCATGTTGACCTAAAGGTCAATCTAACCCTTCATGTACAGGACATAATCCATTAAATACATATACAAGGGATAGGCAGACATTTCTAATATGTAATAGATGAAATACACAGGCTTATATTTACCTGTGTCTATATATGTAATAGACAGGATATGAGCACAGACTTTCACATGACCTATCACTCTCCACTCTCATAACACTGATACACCTGAACACACATATGTCGAAAAGATAAATAATCACCAATATACATATTTCATGCTAAACCAGCAATCATCAGTTGGTCCAGATTACCATCTCTACACATATATGCTACAAGTGCTCAGATATATATTAAGATAGCAAATTCTCCTACTTTAATGGACAGGCTTCAATGTACTCCACACTCCAACTCTTCAACTGTCCATCTAATTGAAAATCTAATGGAACGCTCAAAGGCCACCCTGTGTATTAATCTCAAAATATTGGAAAATAATTATTCTTTTTACTTCAGAATTGTGCATATACAACTCAATATTGTAAATTTACCTCAGTTTTAATTATGGAAAAAAAAACTAAATAATTTTTCAACTCAAATACGCCTCCATAAACTTTGTTGCTTGGAGAAACACAGAAATTTAATTCAAAATTAATAAAAATCATTCTTTTTAGAGATAATAACATATTTTCTTGATCATATATTCAATAAAAACTATTTAGCAACATGGATTAAAGATCTATAAATGAATGGATAAATTACATATTTCAAATGAAAGAAGTATTGAATACTAATCTCTTGGATAAAATTATAATATCTTTTCAAATGAATTAAATTGCTTTGTATAATAAACTACGATGTTTTTTTCCAGTGCATAAGGAAATAAATAATGGATTATGAATGCTAAATATTTAAATGCTGCTAATAGATTATGGATTATTAATGCAAATATGAAGGATGATAAACAATAAATTTAGAACAAATCTTAAAATGAATTAACATGTTAAATATAATATTTTGGGTTAACAAGTATGCTAAAATAAATTTACTTATCTTTATATTGCTTTCTAGAAAGGAAGATATCACCAAAAAAGAGATTAATTGTGCTTTATATCATTTTAATGCTGTTATTTAAATGGGTTTGTGAATTTCCAAGAACATTGAAGTATTCTCAAGTATCAATATTTCATTGGGACGATTGGAATATAAACTGATGGATTATGTAATGAATTTTATTATAATTGTTTCTTTCCTAGTTAGTTAATATTGTTATTATTAATGTAATAAAGAATAGAATAATTCTTCAGATATTATTATATGAATGTACAGATTTTTTTAAATATTATTATTGGTGATGTTGAATAAGATTAAATGTAATATACCTTAGGTTAAATGCAAGTAATTTTCAAACTTATATAAAACTATGCTATATTGCAATTTATCCAACACTTTTTAGCAAAACCCTTTTATTGTACATATATACACATACACCTACATTTTGACTGGCTCTGATGAAGACTGCAGGATAGTCAAAATGTAGGTGTATGTGTATATATGTACAACAAAAGAGTTTTTCTAAAAAGTGTTCAAAGTGGTTTGGATAAATTGGATTTATATAAGATATTACAAAAAAAATAAAGGAAAGAGTGATTTTGGTAATATATTGCAATTATATGCTTTATGGTTTTTTACTTTCAACCTTAAAGTTAAAATGGATTTAATCATTCTTATTTAGATAATCATTAAAAGCCAGTCAACACTTGACAATCCCAATATCAATAACACCAAAGATTTCAAACTGTTATCAAGGCAACCTCCTTTAAACAATAAAGGTTTAAATGAGGTTGCCTTGACAACAGTTTGAAATTGTTGATCGTTAATGATATTGGGATTGTCTAAGTGTTGACTGGTTTTTAATGATTACTTAAAAACCATTTAGCTTTGAACATTATTATACTTATTATTTAGGTAAGTAGATCGGTAAGGAATATTTTATGTATCATTCCTATATGTTACTATTAATTTTTAAAATGCTTCATAGTATATAATAAAGCATCCTAATGATCTAGTTATATTTTTAATAGAGTATCACTGCTAATGTTTACGCTTAAAAATGAATCCACTAAAGGATGTTGAGGCAAAATAAATAAGCTCAATGTTGTAAATATCATTTACAACATTCCAATTGCTTCTTTTAAGAGTGAAAACTTCTCCAATATTATTAAACGAAGTTGATTAATAATTACTTAGTTAATGAAACAAACTAATTAAGAATAACATAAAGCATTTATCATTTATGATGATGGTGGTGATTATCTTCCAGTATTTAAATTGAGGATTATTTTGAAATATTAAGAAACCTATTTCTATTTAATGTTAGTGTCTTTGCAACATTCTATGATAATACACTTTTCACATCCCAAGTTTAAAATTAGATTTAGGAAGCAAATATTAATATTTATTGGATATTTTACATAATTCTCTTTTTTGTTATTTTTTTATCCTTTATTTATATTGTATAATAAAGCAATTGTTAATTTTTTAATTCTTCTTTGTCCTTATTAAAAAAACATCATTACTGCATATTTATGAAATAAAAGTTATATTTAAGATATTAGATTAACATAAATCTATCTGAATTAAATACATCATTATTGTTATTGATGCTATCTAAAATATAATAGTATTGGGTAAGAAGATATACATAAAATCCCTTTTACATTGTCATATCCCAATATGAATAAATACATTTTACATCTATTCATTTATTTTCTTACTTTATAACCCTGAGATAAATTGTTAGTCAACTTTATATTTAAAATTGCTAGCCTTAGTTTAAAACACAGATTAAGTTATTCTTAATTAGCACTTGTAATAAGAAATAGTATACTGTATTTGCAAAATATTTCCGTTAAAATATAATAAGATTAAGAGTACACATACTATTACTGAATAATCCTGAAAAATGTATTTATTTTATTATATTTGAATCTATTATTAAAGTATAGAATAGTTCTAGCTTACACGGAAATATGAAATCTGTATTTACTACGGTTGAGTTACTTTAGTGATAGTCACACTTCCACCTTATTGCCACTGTCTCAACCGACCTTGTGAGGGCTGAGATCGCTTTTGGTTATATATATATAGTTGTTATATATTATATTTTGTTATTTACTATAATTTATCTGATAATTATGTCTACTCTTGGACAAATATAAAAAAATTTAAGTGTAATCACTTGATATAGAATATATGTTATACTCCCTCCCCTTCCCCATGGCCTATGTTTCAATATCATTATTGTTTCATCATTTATTGTTTTCAAACATCACTCCTAAGTTTAGTTTGTCTTCATCTTTTAAGGTACTGCATATTTTATTAGTAATATTTTGTCTTATTATTAAAAATGTTAAGGTACTGCATATTTTATTAGTAATATTTTGTCTTATTATTAAAAAAATACGCTTTAAACTGAATCCATATAAATAACAATATAATTTATGCAGTCTTAATTTCAACTAAGTTTTATATTATTTTTTAATTACATAAATATTAAACTATTACTTAATTTTATATTTTTTAGACCAATTTGGTATTGGTTTTATAACTTTATTTTATGAAGACCAGGTTATCCATTAACTGTTACCCTATCAATCATTGACATATATTTTATTAGTCTTATCTGATAATCCCATATTAAATTTGAATGAATGTAATGATAAAAGCATTATTTCAAATAAATAAAATTCACAATGCAATTAGTTTGATATAATACAAAATAAAATATAATAAAAACACTAATAAAGTTTTAGCAAGTAAATAGGAATAAAATTTCTTAGAATAAATACCATATTCAACATTCACATAACCCATTTCAAATCTATTTCAAACTTCCCTTTTGGAGTACTTGAGATAATAACTCTCACACGGAGACCAAACTCTCCATACAATAGTGCTACTCGGTGAAATCCAGAGTAATCAATGGATGCAGAAAGCTTTGTGCATTAAATCCCCATCTAGTGCCTGCTCATCCAATATCCCCAGACTAGTTTCTAGTTTGTGACTTTCTTCAGTGAAGAGCCTTGGATTTGAGAGCACTGCATCTAGATCTTAGGATCCAATGCTCCTCACTGATGAAAGCCACAAGCTAAAACTAATCTGGGGATATTGAACGAGTATGCACTAGATAGAAATTTTATGCACAAACCCCCTGAATTTACTGATTACTTTGGTTTTGTTCTACTGTATGGAAAGTTTTGTTTCTGTGTTAAACAGCTTATGTAAGCATAAAGAATAGTGATCATGTGATGTTTAGTGGTTTATAACTCTCACACAGTAAAATAAATTTTCATGTTTCAAAACATATTATTTATAGAAAACCTAATACATATTGTTTCAATTAGCTAATTATAATTATTTTTTAAATACAAAAAGTGTTTTTGTGGCATATAATTTATTTAACTTATTTGGACAGTAATAATATTTAATTGAGACAAATGATCTTCCAATTATTAAGCTCCCAATTAATTTGTCTTATAAATACAGAACTTGGTCTTTTATAAAATATAAATTCTTCAAAATATCATATTTTTAAATACCTTAAATTTTATTAATCATCATCATTTATAATTCTTAAAAACTATATACATGAGACACATCATAACATATATATTCAAAATACAGCAAATCAATGTATGTTGAGTGTACAAAATAAAACAAATAAATAAAAATAAATATTCTCAATTATTAATCACTATGCAAAAAAGTAATAACTTAAATATATTGCACTCATTAATGGGTGTAGTATTGCAATTTAAATAGTTTAATAATTATTTATCTACATAATACAATCTTTAGTATCTATATAAACATAATGGATCATAATAAAGATGGGTATCCATCTTTATTGTTAAAAGAAGGTTGCCTTGACAACAGATTGAGATAACTGATTATTATTGATATTGGTATTAAGTGTTGACTGATTTCATGTATTTATATAATATTAAATTTATACATACAAGCACATATTTAATATGCCTATTAAAATATTCATTTGTAATGGCCTACATTTTTGTTTTAATTTAAATCGTAAATTCAAATTTCTTATTATCAAACTGTGCTAAATTGTTTGCCTTTTTAGTTTACTTCACAATATAAAATTTTGCTTCCGTTTCTTTTAGAAAAATATTTCAAACTAAGTCTATTCTCTTATTCTAATGTCTAATAAATAAATTTCTTTTTTTAAGTGAGCCAGGATTAAACCATTAACTTTTCAATTTCACCTTATCCCAATTGGCTACTGAAAATATTATTTAGACTTTTTTGTGTGGCTGCTGTAAGTACAATTTTTATAATAACTGAATAATGCACTTTAAAAAATAAAATAAATGCTTCAAAAATCAGCATATTATAAAAAAATAAAGCTAAGGAAACATAATAATTATCATAAATAAAAATGTAAAAAAATAAAAAATTTAAACAACTTTAAAGTTATTAATGTAAATTTATTTATAATTATACATTATAATATATTTGTTTAAAAATGGGAACATTTTAGTGTTCTAACCTACAAAATTATGATAAGAATAAAATATATATTGATCAGTCATTACTATTAATAATTTTGTTCTGAAAATGGAAATTCTTCATACACTTAATAGGATCTAAGACCTAAATAGAAGACATTCATTGAAGGAACTTTTCTAACAAAATGAATTTTAATTATGTATAATTTTTACTTATTTTAATAACTACACTTATAAAAATAGAAAAACAAAATATAATATTAACTGAATTTGCTAATTTTTTCATATATATATATATATATATTGTTTTATTAATATTATTTAGCCAATTTCTTTTGCAAACTAATATTTAAAAATGTAACTAATATTGTTGTGACAATCTTTTTTTTAAATGCTTTTATTAAAGTTGGAAAATCAGTTTCATTGCTTGGTAAGTTTTGCTCTTTTTTAAGTTAGAATGAAATTTTAAAATAGAGCTGTAATGAGTTTAAATTGAGTAGAATGGTTTGAAATCTGGTATATAACTAAGTAATACTAGCCTAATCCATTTGGAACACTCATATTTTCAATAAGTCATCTAGTTTCTTAGATATGGAACAGACAGCAGGAAAATATTTATAATATTCAATAATGTTATATACCTCAGTTAAGAATTATTCTAAAAACTTTCATTTGTTTTAAATAAAACTTGCAAGAGAGTATATAAAGATTTTTTTCTTTCATTTTTATAACATTGTAAAATCATTATTTAATATATTTAAATTCATATAACTTGTTGAAATTTTATGCATTTGTTTAAAATAACCATACAACTGATAGGACAGTTTAATTTTTTAAATAGGTCATTTATTTTTTTAGATAGGAAGAGTAGGGAGACTGTTTTAAATAATGCTTGCTTGTCAATTTTATTTGTTATGATTGCAACCTACATTTAAGTGATAAGAAAGTTTTTATAGTAGAGTTTTGTTAAGCTTTTTTCCAAATTAAAAAAAATGACAACAATTTTAAACATAAAAAGCATACATATTAACAATTTTTTAAAAATAAAAATAAAAACTGATGTTTTATACAAATATTATTACATACACATACCAAATATGATATATACATAATGAATATATATTTTAACTTACTGTTGAAATATCTAGTGATATATATATATATATTTGTGTGTGTGTGTGTAAATTTGATTTAATGTAAAATTATATGTATTAAGTGAAGTTCTTTTACAATATCATTTTGGTAAGCATTTTTTTTAGAAAAAATAAAAAATTCCAATCAAATTAAAAATTTTAAACACTTTTTACTTAAAATAATCTTTCATATTTTAATTACTTATTTATACATATTATTATGTACCCATACTATATAGGATATATACATAAGGGATATAAATTATAATTTATAGCAGAAATATCTAGTGATATAAAAATATATCAACTATAAGTGTCCAGTCAATTTAAAGTAGAATATAGTTTTGCATTTTCATTTACTGTGCCAATACTAAAAACTAAAAAATAATAGAAATAAAAAAAACATTTTACATTAAATATTTTCATTGACCATGCACTAAACAGAACAAAAATAATTGTTTCTTGAATCGCAATTGAGATTTTTAGATTCAACTTGAGATGAAAGCATGGAGAATTCAAAAATTAATTAAATCAATATCTACTTTTTTATTAACAAGAGACTGACTTAATTAATTTCTGGACTCTCACCCCTGATTTTATTTCAAATTAAATCTAAAAACCCCAATTGTAGATGAAGAAATAATTATTTATTTTCTTTTTAGTACAGGGTCAATAAAAGCATTTCATATAAAAAAATTATTATTTTAAATGCTTCAATAAATTGAAATATTGGTTTTTTTGTTAGTATGTTCATTTCTAAACTTTTAATCTTTTTTTAAGTTAGAATGGAATTTTAAAATAGAGATGTAATACATTCAACTTCAATATAATTGCTTGAAATTAGATATACAACTAATTAATACTAGGTTAATCCATAGGAGACACTAATATTTTAGAAAGTCACTGAGTTTCTTAGATATGGAACAGAGGTAAGAAAATAGTGAATATTTTGATATTTAAAACTTTCATTTGTTTTAAGTAAAGCTCTTGAGAGAGTTCTACATAGATTTTTTAAGTAATATGAAAGTTTGTTTATAATATGGTATTATTACCTTTTTTAAAAAAAAAAAATTTTCAAAGAAAAAGAAAAAATTAAACAACTTTAAACAAAAAATTTACTTACTGATTTTTTATACATATATAATTATATACACATATTAAATATGATATTTAAAGAGTATATAAATTAACTTACTGCATAAATATCTAGTGATACAAATACACTATATAGGTGAAATTGAGTTAAAGTAAAATTATACATATTAAGTGAAGTTTATTTACAATATAGTTTTGGTGAGAATTTTTTTTAAAAATTTTCAATCAAAAGCAAAAATGTTAAACACTTTTCACTTAAAAAGAATATACATATTTTAAATCACTTATAAATACATATATTACTATGTACACACACACATATTTATATATAAATATATATATATATACACACATATTTATATATAAATTATAATTTATAGCAGAAATATATAATTATATGCATATCAACTATAAGTGTCAAGTCAATTTAACTATTATAATAGATTTGGCGCCATATTGAATTTCCAAATAATTGATTTGAGATCAATTTTTATAATAACTTTAGTTTTAATAATGTTAACACAAAAAAGCTTTACAGTGATATAAACTAGAAAAACTAAGGAAAAATAAAGCTAAGACAAGTAGTGATTACTATTAAAAAGTAAGTGAAAAAAAGAAAGTTCAATATCATTACTTTATTGTTTATTCATAATTTCTAATTTATCATTAACTAAGTTTAAAATTACATCTTCATTGATAATTTCTTTATATTTCTCACAAAATTCTCATTCAAACCATATATAATAATTTTTACCTGAAATAATTCATCCCAAAAATTAAAAAAATCTCAAGGTATCTATAAGAAAAAATTCATCCTAATAAAAGATACAAAATAAATCATTTCCAGTTGGTGGATATGCACTTTTCATCATAGAAATTGGCTTCTTGTCTATCCAAGATTAGAAATTGAAGGCTACTTATTGTCTGTATCAATGATAAAATGAATTTCCTCTTTTTATTTTATATTTTTGTGCACACCAATTCCTTGTTATATTTATTGTCCCACAGGGATTAATTTATTTGCATATATCTCACTTACTAGCTATAGACTTGAAAATAATGTGATGCAAGATGTGGCAAAACTACTAACTCCACAGCATGAGTACCAAAGCATAGGCAAGAATCAGGATTTGATTCTTTGCCTGCATACAATTCCATGTGGTATACATAATCATTGTGGCTCTACGCACATAACAATTGAAATCTATCTTTATTGATTTTAAGAGTTTATATTTTCACATGGTACTATGTCCAGTAAATTTTGTCATTCCTTCATCAACTGCAACCTTTCTGTGGATCTGATAATCAGTTTTAAAATTTACATTGCACTTCTCTATAATAGCATAATTTTATATATAAAAATCATTACTTATTATACAAACACAGACATGCAAGGACAAACATAAATGCACTAATACAAATATAAACACATTAATAAATTATGAAACCTTTTAAGAAACATTATGTCTATAAAATAATGCTGCATCAAACTATCCCCAAAATTACATTGTGCATAAATCACTACTTTCATTATATTTTAATACAAAATAGGTCAAGCAGTTGTCCTGGGTTAGTGGGTTCGCTTCCTGGCTGATGCTATGACACATGAGAAAAAAAGTATAATTTATATAGTATATAGGTAAACACAAACACATTAATAACTTAAACATTTATAAAATAATAATAATAATGTAAATAATAATATTCAAATAAGAAAAACAATCTATAATTGAATACTTATGTATATTATGTTTATTTTTGGCATAAAGGCTTTGAAAATGCAAAATTATCAGTGCATGTTGCTGATTAAAAATTTACACCTTTGTTTTCTTCATGAAATCTAATAAACTGAGCAGAAAAAAATTAAATGAACATATTAATAAAAATATTAATAAAAAATCAGAATTATGACTGATTTTAACATGCCATATACCATTCTAAAAAGAAACTTGAGCCACAAAGAATGATGGTATTGGCCCATGCATAGTCCATTTGGTTTTCCTGCAATTTTAAAAAGAAAGTTTAATTTCAAACAAATCAGTGGCAGCAATGCTAACTTTTATGAAATAGTTAAAATACAATATAATTCACATATTTATTTATTATGCCAATATAAAAAAGTTAAAAATAATGGAGTTAAAAAAATTATATTAAATACTTTTATTTACTATGCATTAAAAAAAATAATAATTGTTTTTTCAACCACAATTCAGGTTTTAGGCTTAACTTGAAATAAAAGCATGAGGTGCAGAAATTAATTAAGCCAATCCCTATTTTTATAACAAGGGATTGACTTAATTAATTTCTGAATCCCCCGTGCTTTTATTTTAAGTTAAATCTAAAAACTCCAATTGTAGTTAATGAAACTATTTTTAGTACATGGTAAATAAGAGCATTCAATATTGAAATGGTATATTTCTATTCTCATATATGTTTCACCTATTTTCCCCATAGCTCTATCTATGCCAGCTTTAAACCCAACGTGAGTACATATATAATGACACTAACGCAGTTATATATATATATATATATATATATATATATATATATATATATATATATATGATACTCCATATATAGGATAAACATTTGTAATATCTTATATATAGTGGTATTATAGCAGGTGTTTTAATTTAAAATAATATATTTTAAATTGTAAATTTTGTTTTTTTTTTAAAGAGCCAATTTCTCATTTTAAACACTAGAATCACATGTATATATGTGTAGTCCATGTACTACTGTGATACATATATAGCGCAATATTATTTAGCCATTTCTTATAATTCTTAATCTTAACTTAGAATTATTGTAAACAAGAATCACATCTTGCAATTTGTGTTAGTATAGCATGAGAGAAAAATCTAAAATCTTAATTGTAGCAATAATATTTTTCCAAAATATATTTTCGTGTAAACAAGATCTACTCGACTGGAATTATTGCTAGGTCTTGAAAGATTAGAAGTGTTCACATTTAGTCACAAACATCTTATTACAAAATTAAAACAAAGATTCAAATGATTTTAGTAAATTAAAATATAAAATCTTTAAAAGGTGATAAAGGATTCACTTGCAGAAAATAATTTTGTTGTCAGGAAGGTAATCATTGATTCCTGAGATGTAAGATACATGTTAATGCAAAACTAGAAAGACAAACATTATTAAGAAAAACAATATTTACTGTTGATATTCCTAATCTTCAGAAACATTCTAATGAATTTAAATTAGAACTTACAAATCAGTTTCAAGTATTAGTAGATATTGAAAATGATTCAGATTTCAATGAAATTAATATGAAAATAACTGATACACTTTTAAAAACTGCAACAAAGATAGCTGGTAGAAAAAAGCAGCAATTGATCAATAAAATTTCTACTGAGACTAGAGAATTTATGAAGAAAAGAAGGAATATGAAGATATACAAAAATGATGCATTAAAAAGAATTGAATATCTCGAATTTTTTAAAATGGTGTGGACAAGAGTTGAAAATGATATAAGAAAGTATAACTGTGAACTAGCAAGGAAAGCTGTAGAAGAAAATAAAAGTCTCAAGAATGTACAACAATATTTTGGTATTGTTAGGAAATTTATATCTGCAATAAGGAAAAAAGATGGAATTTTACTAAAAAGAGAATTAACATCATGAAATGGGTAGAAGACTTTTATGAAGAATTATATAGTAATAACAAACAAGTACCTCCTATATCTATTACATTTTCCAAATTGCCCAGAATTTTAAATGAAGAAGTAAGACATGCAATTAAATGTATGAAGAAAGGAAAGGCTTCAGGTAATGATGGAATTATAATTGATATATTAAAAAAAGCAGGTGAAAAAATAGAAAATTTTTTAGCAAAGTTATATATCAAATGTGTAAATGATAAAGATGTACCAAATGATTGGAAGAATGCAGTAATAATATTAATATTTAAAAAAGGTGATAAAGAAGATATTAGAAATTACAGACCTATCAGCCTTTTATCAGTTTTATATAAAATTTTTACCAAGATAATTACAACTCGTCTACAGAGAATGTTGGATTTCCACCAACCAAGAGAACAAGCTGGATTTAAAAGTGGTTTTAGTACAGTAGATCATATTCAGGTGTTGAAAGAAGTTATAGAAAGGATGAATGAATATAAGTTGTCATTATGTTTTGTATTTGTAGATTATGAAAAGGCAGTTGATTCTATAAACATTTCTTCAGTGATTAAAGCATTGGATCATCAAGGTATAGATCCAGGATATTGTCATATTTTGAAGAATATTTATAAAAATGCAACAGCAACAATTAGATTACATAATGATACTGGGAAAGTCAACATTGAGAAAGGTGTAAGACAAGGTGACTCCATATCTCCAAAACTTTTTACAGCAGTGCTGCAAGAAGTATTTTGTGGATTAAAATGGGAAACTAAAGGAGTGAAAGTAAATGGAGATTATTTAAGTCATTTAGTTTTCGCAGATGATGTAGTTGTTTTTACAAATAATGCTTCAGAGCTGCAGGATATGATGCAGGAATTATCAGATGAAAGTAGAAAAGTAGGACTAAAGATAAATGTTAAAAAGACTAAAGTAATGTTTAATCGATTTGCTCAAAATATGAAAATAAAGATTGATTATGATGAATTAGAAGAAGTTCACAGTTACAAATACCTTGGTCAGCTTATTAATATAGATGGAAACATAGTGGATGAAATTAATCATAGAATTAAACTTGATTGGAGTGCTTTTGGTAGAAATAACTTCACACTAAAAGGAAATATGCCTATGTGTTTGAAAAGAAAGGTTTTTAACAAATGTGTTTTACCAGTTCTTATTTATGAATCTGAGACTTGCACACTTAATAAAAGAGCAATACAGAGACTTAAATCACTCAAAGAAGTATGGAGAGATGCATGTTGGGAGAAACAAGAAGAGATCAAAAATACAATGTATGGGTAAGAGAACAAACAGGTGTTACTGATCTCATTGAAAAAAATTAAAAGATTGGAGTTGGGCTGGACATATTGCTAGAAAAGATGATAATAGATGGACAATTGAAATCTTAAACTGGATTCCAAGAGATTGTAAAAGACCCAGAAAGAGACCACATGTGAGATGGAAGGATCAAATAAGAAAGTGTACAGGGGTGATGTCGAGAAGAGAAGCTAAATATCGGAGAAGATGGATTGAACTTGGAGAGACCTTCATCCTACAGTGGATTGATAATGGTTGTTGATGATGAAAAGACATATTTTGCAGGTTCATATTTTGCTGGATTTACGTTTATTCCTTAATAATAAAATACATCTTTTACTGTGGACTAGTTTTGATCGTATTGCAAATTTTAGATCGATTAAAGATTCGGAATTTGTAACAGCAAAGCAAAAGAAAAAATTACAAATGCTAATTAGAACACAATCCCAAACATTATGTATCCAAATCAAAAAACCCGTTTATAATTTATCTAAGAAAGCCCTCTATATAGATGAAGTTTCGGTTTTAGAAAAAGTTTTTAATTTAGCTTTAACGCCTTCCCGAATACCTTTGGAGAAAATTGTTTGTAATGTTGAATCAGCTCTCGATAAAATAGATTCTTCAACGGCTGATTTGGCAAGAGCTGAGATTTGTAATATTTTAAAAAAAGCTAAGCTTCCTAAAAATAATATTTCAAAGAAAGAAAGACAAGCATTAAATAATATAAAATCGGACAAATCGTTGTACTTCTTGCTGATAAAAGTAATGCTACTGTTGTTGTGGATTGTGACATTTACCATAATAAAATTTTAGATTTGCTTAATGATAAAACTTATAAACTATCAAAAAGAGATCATACTAGTATTTGGAAAGAACAACAAAAGCCATTATTAGTAAATCGCCTATTGAAACAGAAATAAAAAATAAAATAATCCCTCATGAAAAATCATGTGTCTGTCCAAAATATTATGGACTGCCAAAAATTCACAAACCAGATACCCCTCTTCGTCCAATAGTAAGTGCAATAGGATCTCCAACTCATATTTTAGCTAAGTATTTATCAAATTTCATTAAACCTACAATCTCATCTATTAAATCATATATTAAAAACTCTTTTCATTTTATTTCTGTTTTAAAAAGTTTTAAAATTAATGCTAATGACACTCTGGTCAGTTTTTAAGTCATGTCTTTGTTTACAAACATTCCAATTGATGAAGCTTTAAATATAATTTCACAACGTTGCAATTTACCAGACCATATTATTGCTTTGATTAAACATTGTCTCTTGAATACATATTTTGTATACAATGGACAGCATTACAGACAAGTTTTTGGTACTCCTATGGGCTCACCTATCTCAGCAATAATAGCTGATTTATTCATGGAAAATATAGAAACTCGAGCTTTAGAATCATCATCTTTAAAACCTCTCACTTGGCTCAGATACATAGATGACACTTTTGTCATATGGCAACATGGAAAAAATAAATTAGATGATTTTTTCTTACATTTAAATAATATGCATCCTCATATTAAATTTACAATGGAGACAGAGTCTGATGGAAAATTCCAAATAGTTTATCTTTTTCGATTTACAGAAAGAATACATACACGGACAGACATTTACGTTTACATTCTCATCATCACCCAACTCAGATAGTTTCCATAGCCAAAACTCTTTTAAATAGAGCAATTAACCTTTTAGATAAGTCACATCTGAAAGAAGAAAAAAATCATATTAATAGTGTTTTATTAGCAAATAGTTATAATTATAAATTTATTAAAGAAGCCTTATTTCAAGCCCAAAATGGACAAAATAGGAAACAAAAAGATGATAAATCAGCTATTAGGATTTGTGTTCCATATGTAAAAGGAACTACAGACAGTATTGAATGTACATTAAAATGCTATAATATAGATACAGCATTTTCTATTCATCAAAAGATCAGCAATATAATAACCAAGCCTAAGGATTCAATCCCTCTTGAATTTCATGGTGTTTATCAAATCTCATGTGAAAATTGTAAAGCTTCTTACATAGGTATGAGTAATTGTCACATCAGTGTTAGGAGAGATGAGCATGCTAATGCAGTTAAACAACACTCATCATCATCAGCACTCTCACTTCATACTATAGATTCAGGTTATGAAATTGATTTTTCTAGTACCAGAAACATATCCAGATGTAATAATCTCTACCAGTGCAAAATTAGAGAAGCCATTGAGATACTTAAAAGTCCAGATTGTATCAATAAGCAAGATGATACATGCAAACTTCCTTCTATTTGGAAAGGTTTTTTTATAAAACATTCTTAATTTAACATTTTTGCTATTGGTGGAATAACATTTCTTTTTTCAAATCAGTAATTGTAGCACCTCTACAACCATATTTCTACCTTTTATCACCCAGTGGATGACTTGTGTGATCAAGTCGAAACATTGATATATCAATATTCAAATTTTTTAACATGGATGAATCCGCAAAATATGTCTTTTATATATGCAACCCATGAAAATCTTCATATCAATATATATATATATCATTATTAATTATAAATATATATTATATAAAGTATAAAGTTCACTTACAATTAAACTTATATATTTATTGTTAAAAAGTCGTTACCTTGACAACAGTTTGAAATTGCAGATTGTTATTGATATTGGAATTTTCTAAATATTGACTGGTTTTTAATGATATATTGTAAGGGTGGTTTATAATCTTGTTCAAACCAGCCCTTATGTATCCACAACATCAAGTTAAACACATTGGAAACATAATCTGAGATAATAGGTTAGATATGCATTATCAATTTTTTATGCAAACAGACATATAGATATATAGGCATTAAAAATTTATTTTAATAATTACTAAATCAATATATGTTCTTTTTCAATGGAAAGTAAAAACTTAATTAAAAAGACCTTTCATATATATACCTATACTAATAATAAGTCATTTATCAATTTGTAAACATCACTATTTAAAACTTAGACTTTGTAATCAAGTGATGACCTAATGTCAAGTCAATACCTAAACAACCAAGCATTAGAAAATGAGAATAAAAATTTACTATGTAATTTTACTACATAATTTTATTACACAATTTTAAGTTTATCTACAACCAATATATATATACATAACAATAGACAACCACAAAATTTAAAAAAAAAAAATAAAGCTTATATAGTAAACAAAAGAAACCAAATCCAGTATAAAAGCAAAGCCAGTTCATTTCCATTCTCTTTCATTATTTATCAAAGGATAAAATAATCACGCACCACCAATATTTTAAAATCAAACCATAGAAAGTAAAATAAGATGGACAACATGTTTGAAAATCTCATTTTAATTGTATAATTTTTACAGCATAAAAATTAGAAGGAAATCACAATTGATGCTTAAAATATAGAAAGTTGATAATTTTCTAACAAATTAATGAAAGAACTGAATTAATTTTAAGTTGACAAGTAAAAATAATAGACAGTGCTATTATTCAAATGAGAGGAAAGAAAATAATATATTGCCATTATTTATATATATTTGGATGATTAAGTAAATTTTCTTTTGTATAATTTTCTAAATATCAAATAACAAATTGAGGAAATTGAAGTTATTATAAAGTACCAAGCAATATATTCTGACTAAATAGAGTCGCCATAGGTTCAAAGTGCTACCATCTCAGCCATAAAGTGTGATGATTTGATTCATTTGCATACTTAATGCCAAAAAATATCAAATGCCTTATCTGAAATGTCTGAATGAATCCAGGAGGGGAGCAACTGCATAAATACAGACAACATCATTTCAAGCGCATTGCTGGAGAAGTCGAATGAGCAATGGAAGATTTATTGGAGTAGAATGACAAGAATAAAGATAGACTGTATCCATGAAAGATATTATTAATAGATTCAAGAACTTTAATTAGAGTGACTTAAAAAGAAATTGATTTATCATATATTATATATATTTTTACATTTGTAAATTTCTATTCTTATTTCATTCTCACACTTGGAAGTTTCAACATGCTTACATTTGGAATAATCCATTATGTTGAAAAGTAATATAGTACATGAGGGGGGAGATATTAAGTTAGATAATATTTTTTATGTAAATAAAGTTTAGGATAATTCCCTTGGTAGTAACTTGACATTTGTACACCACCCTGTATTATGGGATAAGGTAAGAATTTTCTGACATTATTCCATATTAAGTACATGCACCATTACAGGACAGAGTTTTCGTTTATTTGTTTATTTAACTAACGATAATCATATTTAGTTTATTCAGTATGAATGACTAATTTTCTGATATGGATGTTCCTTTTCTATCAAATATACTTAGATAGGGGGTCCCAAAGAAGATAAAATAACAATCATCAGAATTCAACAACAAAGCACTTATGTATATATTTGCATATTGTGATAAATTAGCTAGCCAGCTTCACAATGGTTGTAATGATTATTTTTTGTTAAATTTACTTGCTTTGTAAATATGTTATGTCTTGTCATGTATATTCACCATGGGAAGGGTTGGAACAATAAATACATTTAATTGTTAATATGGTAGAGATACGTACTTGACACACACATGTACATACATATTATTATTATGTTTAAAAAGGTTTTAATTTTATCTGTTATCAAATAAATGTCAGTTTGATTTAAAATTGGTCTCTAGTTTATCAAATCATTTATACACCCATCCATCAATTTATTTGACTATATAAATGCACACACATATGTATTATTATTCTAAAATTATTATATGTAACACAGCAATAGAGTTGGATGTATTTCAAGTCAATGGGAATTTATATAGAGGTATAATAGTTGTTATATAAGGTAAATTTACACCTGAAGAGAGCTGAAGGCAAAATTCTCTCTGAGTTTGAATACTGAGGCATAATGAAATCTGAGAGGGTGAGGTATGGATGAACTAGCCTACATTGTGCCTGAATTTAATGTGTAGACTTAGAGCTAGGCCATTTGAGGTAGATACGATCATTGGTTAGGTAATCCATCATGGCATTTGCAGCATCCTACCCAAAGACCCTAGGTCTGACCATAGTAAGATGCATTCCCCCTCTTCTGGTGGAAAACATGGACTGTTACAATATATATATATATCTTAAATATTGTTATGCATTAATATAACATGCATAAAATATTGCAAATCATTAAATTCCTAAAAAGCTGCAATCTTATATAAGCATTTGCCAACTAATTTAAACACACTCTTCTTATCATAAGATTATATTAAAACCTACATATTAATATTACATCCCATTTTTCAATTTTCAATGTAAAGAGACATTCCAAATTCAACCCATAGCATTTATGTAATTACTTTCTCTATTAAAATACTAAGAATATATTTTTCTACAATTTTTGATGTGATACTATACTCTTTAATTAAGAGATGTTGTAAAATTGCTTTATTGAATAAGCAAATTGACTTGTGTTCAAATCAACAAATCTTTCTCAAGGTGTTTTATGTTATTTATTTTTATTTATATTAATATTCAAATAATCAAGATGATAAATTGATCTATTTCATATTTTTCTGTGATGTTCTGTACTATTATTATTATTATTATTATTATTATTATTATTATTATTATTATTATTATTATTATTATTATTATTATTATTATTATTATTATTATTATTATTATTATTATTATTATTATTATTATTATTATTATTATTATTATTATTATTATCACCATCATCATCATCATCATCATCATCATCATCATCATTATTATTATTATTATTATCATCATCATCATCATCATTATCATCAGTAATAGTAGCAGCAGCAGCAGTAGTAGTAGTAGTAGTAAAAATAAAAATAGTAATCATGTTAGAAGTATTTTTGCTTTAATATTTTGACATCATTTTTTAAAAAGTTATATTAATACTCACCACATTATTCAACCTCAAAAAAAATGTTTGACATGAATGCTTATATTAACATGTTATACTTTCTGAAAAGGTCTTTTCTTACTTTTGAAAGAATTTACATTTTTTTTATAATGAATACACTGGCTGACTTTATAGGAGAGATATCTAATGATAAAAACACAAAATGTTTGATAATGTCTGAGATCATTTAGGAATATATTGTCTTTGTGATGTAATTAGATATATCTTACTTAAATTGTTCATTTTTATTTGATATAAGATGCCAACTATTGTATTTTGCATCTTTCGTAAAGTGTGATGGTGATAACTTTGATTGTGATTAAAAAAACTTTTTCAATATACAAATTTTAAAAAATTTGATGATCAATCAATTTTTAAATATTTAGCCTCAAATATGTTCTTAAGATTTTGTATGTAGACATTTATTTCTATTTTGAGTATGTTTAACATATTACTCTGTTGGTTATCAGTATACTTTATAATACTAAGATCAGTATTATTGTTTATTTATATATAATATTTAGTGAATTAAATGTGAATGTGTTTTAAGCTTCACACTCTTAGTTCAAGATGCTTGAGTCTGGCTTATTTATATATAAATTTAAGCATAGAAGAAGGTGAGTTCCATCTTTTTCTGATACTTCTGGCTTGTGTTTTAGAATTAAGAGTTGCAAGTGCAGTCATTGTTACATATGATTGGCTGTCACATAAGCATTTTTAAAGCACATCTGCCAAAGGTTTTAACCTTTCACTTTATTGTTATTATTAAAACCAGTATTGTAATAATATTATAAACTAATGTGTTACTTGAGTTAGATTTGGTTTTTAATAAGCTATGGTATGTCTAAAAAACATTAAGTTCTCCAAAAAATATTAATCGTTATATTTTTGTCACCACCATATTTATGATGCAGATGATTTTTTAAAGAGTTTTCTAATCACCTAGCTCATTAAGAGAATTTATAAGATCTTGTATATCTAAATTTATATTATTTGTAATAATTATATAGAACTTTAGTGAAAACTCTATTCAAAAAGTATATATATATTATCTTTAATGTTTTCACAGTTATATGGTATAAATAAAGTAGTTTTGAGGTTAAATCGTTTGTTATTTTTAATTACTTCCCATTTTGATGAAATAGCATCCGCCATTGTTATGGTTAACTTTTCAAAGCTAGCATATTTAAATCAATAAGAAAAAGCAAGTTTTGACATGTGTAATCAATAAAAAGATAAAAGGCATTATTCTTCTAGTATATTTACTATTGATCAAATCAGTTAAGATAATTAATCATTGGCAACGTTCTAGGCTCACATAACAATTGCAACATTTATTATAAAATATATATTGAGTAATACTGTCAAAAGCAATTTTTAAGATCAATTTGATTAGTAAGAATGTTAACTAATGTTTTAAAAAACCTAGAATTTCTGATTATGTCACTTATTACAGATCTGATGCTAACAAATTGCAACATGTATCTCAACTTGTCTTGTTTTAGCAATAGGTTCAATTTTCTCATGACATTTTCTACCATGATTTTTTGAGGTATATCTTTAACTGGAATTTACTTGGAATTTTATAATAAAGATACCTTGTCATTCTTTTTTAATAATGTTTAATATTAAGAAAAATGGTGACCAAACTTAAGTCATTCTATGTTACCATATAATACTAAATTATCCACGCACTTTACTACTGTTAAACAATGCTTTATTTACTACCCTCTGTTACAATTTCGATTGCCACAGTAATCTTCTTCAAAACTCTTATATCTCCTAACTTCAACTTCTCGTTCCATGTTATGAGAAAAAATATAAAATTTAGACATCAGAATGTTATCAAATGATTATTACTAAATAAGTGTGTGCTATAAATCAGGCATTAGTAAGGAAAAATTTTAATCATTTAATGAAGTGAAACAATAATACAACATTTGAGGAGTTCTGTTTGTCTTGGATTAACTAAAAAGTTCAGAATAGATTTAAAGATGTGAGAATTAATTGAAGTTGTTTTAAAAAATTATTACATTATTAAAAAAATGAGTTTATTATACTGGTTTCTTTTTAAAATAAAATAAGATGGTTACTATTTACCTACTTCTTTACTTTATAGAGACTTTTTAAATATATATGCTTAATTTGTTTAAAAGAAAGAGAATAAAGAACTTTTACAAAGACAAAGTGTAATAGTATACACACAGTGAAAAAAAAATTATGCTAAAATTATTAAACATGTGTAATTTATTCGTAATACGAATAGACATTTTAAAGAGTAAAATTAACTCTATTGTTTAGATGACTCATTAAATGAGAACATGATTCCATATCTTATCATTTTTACATTAATATTTAGCTCAGATAACTGTTTATAATAGAACTAGTCCTCAGCGATAAAAGTAATCTGACTTAATAAATTTATCTACATTGTATTTAAAATACAATTGTTATTTGGATATTTTGTAACTATTTTTTTTTATTAAAGAAGGCTATCAAAAATGATAATTAAAGATAATACTGAGAGTCAAAATTTTACTACTTGTTGGTTTATCTGGATATTTTTTGAATGTTTTCTTTATATTAATATGAATATTCGAAAAATAATGTTGTTTTTTTCGTCATAATAAGAATAGGTTTTTGTTTTTGTTTTTTTGCAATGTAACAAAATAAAATGATCTAATACATTAAAAAAATATAAAATACTTGAAAAGATTGATTAAGGGGCAACAAGCAGAGAAATGTATAGACTCCACCTTTACAAAATTGAATGAAATCTTCAGGCTGTCTGAAAACCTAAACAATTGATAGTTAATTATGAAGAAGTACTACTTAATGATTATAGACGTCAACACCGACTTAATAATACTTAAAATATATATCTATTTTGCAAATTATATAATATAATACAATACTTGTAATATTTTAATTAAAGCACTCAATATAAACTCATACTGCAATTATTATTATAGCTTCCCGTAACCTTCCCGTAACTATTACTTTAAATTTGAATATATGTATGTAAAATTTTTGGAATTTATTAACCCACAAGGCTTTGTATTTTTTTAGATAATTAGTTTACAATTAGCCATCTAATATTGGTGGGAAAATAGTATTTAGTTAATATTAGCTGAAGAATGAATTTGAACCAGTCAAACAAATGTCAATATGCTGATTATAAAACAAAAGAATGTAATATGATGTGATCTCCACCATTAGGGGTGCAAGTATAAAATTTCTATCAATGATAAACTTATGGTATACAATCATCTTTTTTAATTAGCTAATTATTTTTTGCCTTAAACAAATATAATATTGTTACCTTATGAAGTCATATTGACATATTCCCTCAATCATTTCATAAGCTCTATTTGTCTATCAGGTTAATAACTTCTGTGAAAGCCACTTTAGACTGATCAAATTTCACTTCATATGCTCAGAATAAACGAGTTTATATAGTTATATACTGTGCAATTTTGCATTCTTGAGGTTTATGACTAATAACATATTATTAAAAAGATCAATGTTGATTAGTATTATGAAATTTTTTCTGATTGTTTTTTTTATATGAGATGCAACAAATTTTATTATTTTAAATTGTAAGTTAAAATATTCTTGATAATTTAGAAGAAAATATTCATCACTTAATATGTTAAAGCAAAACTGGAAAAAATAAACAAAATGTTCATTCTTTGTTAAGCTGTATAATTAATTCTAAAACCTAATTACTAAAATAGTTAACCCAATAAACATCACATGATCACCATTTCTTATGCTTGTTTATAACTGTTATTAAAACAGGCAAAATTATCCACACAGTATTATCACTCAGTGCAAGCCAGAATAATCAATGGATGCCAGAAGGCTTATGCATAAAATCCCCATCTAGTGCCTACATCCAATATCCACAGACTAGTTTCTGGCTTGTGGCTTTCATCAGTGAGGAACCTTGGATCTGAGTGCACTGCACCTAGATCTTAGGATCTAATGCAACCCTCTAGCAACCACCTTTTATCTCTACTTAACTACAAAACTATGAGTCTTAAATTGAAAACACAATATTTTCAATCTGAGCTCATTAGCTTATATAGTCATATAGGTATGAACTCAATTCAGTACCCATACATTTTGCTGTCTTTGGTTCTTTAATAACCTATGAATATAATTTTTATAGAATTTAATTACTAATTTAAATATTTTTAGATACTATAAGAGTTATTAAAATCATATTTAAAAATATTGGCTTGCTATTTAAATAATTTTAGACATATAAATGTTCAGACATTTATTTAAATGTGACATTTACATGTCTAAGATTATAATTGCAAAAAATATATATATAACATATTTAATGAATTACGTTTTTAAAGAATTATAAGTCTATGAAGAGATGTTCATGAAATGATAACTCCATCTCTCTCAAAACATCATAATTAATGAGAATGGAAAAAAAATAATAGGCAACATATAAACAATCATAAGTCTTAGTGTGAGTGATGAACATTACAACACCAGCATTAATCATCAAGAGTTTACAGCCATACTTTATGACTGGAGTTAAAAGAGAGGTACTATATAATTGAGGCTAATCATCATTTATCCAATTCCAAACTTAGGGCATAATATAGAGTAATCAATATTTCAATTGCGTACACATATATAAGTGCTAAAATAATTACAGTAAAAAATTATAACAAAAAAATACTGGAATTATCATCATACTCAAACCATAATCAATCCATTGCAGGAAGATCTCTCCAAGTTCAATCCATTTCTTTGATCTCTAGCCCTCTTCTTCATATCACTCCAGCACACTTTTTTATTTCATACAACCATCTCACATGTGGTATTTTTGTAAGTCTCTTACAATCTCTTGTAATCCAGTTTAAGATTTCAATTGTCCATCTACTATCATCTCTTCTAGCAATATGTCCAGCCCAGTTCCACATTAGTCTCTTAATTCTTTTAATGATGTCAGTAACACTTGTTTGTTTTCTTACCCATGTGCTTTTTTCAATTTATTATTCCTAACATGCATCTCTCCATACTTTATTGAATGGCCTGAAATCTTTATATTTATCTTCTGTTATGTATCCATGTTCAGTTCACAAGTAAGAACTGGTAGTCAAGCATTGGTGGTCAAGAGGTCAGTGACAACTGCTTTACAAACAGTTGTTCCCAGGTTAGCGGGTTCACTCCCTGGCTGATGCTATGACACATGAAAAAAAAATGTAAGAACTGGTAACATGCATTTATTAAATAACCTTCCTTTTCAAATACATAAGCATATTTCCTTTTTAGATATTATGTTATTTTTCCCAAATTTTATTATGCTTCCATCTGTAGTAAAAATTTTATCAATGTATTAGTAGTTATTAGCTTATTCTAACTCATTATCAATCTTTATTTCTATCTTTTAAGAAAATCTATTGAACATTCAGTCAGTTTTTTTTAACATTTACTTTTGAACCTACTTTCTTACTTTCATATAATAACTCTTGCAACATTTCATGGAGCTCTATAGCATTATTTGCAAAAACAACAATCATCTGCAAAATCTAGATAACTCAAATAATTAATTTTTAGATTCCTATTTTAATCCACAAAATACTTCTTTCAACACTGTGGTAAAAATTTTGGAGATATGGAGTCACTGTTATATACCCTCTCAATGTTAAACTTTTTGGTATCCTTGTGTAATCTAATTGTTGCTCTTGCATTTTCATAAATATTCTTCAGAATGACAATATCCTGGATCTTTATGATCCAATGCTTTAATCACTGAAGAAATGCTTATACAATCAAATGCTTTTTCATAATCCACTAATCCAAAGTTAATGGCAACTCATATCCATTGATCCTTTCTATAACTTCTCTCAGTACTTGGATATGATCCACTGTACTAAAACCACTTTTAAATCCAACTTGTTCTTTTGGTTAGTTAAAATCCAAAATTCACTGTAGAAGGTCTGTAATTTCTAATATGTTCTTTATCATCTTTTTTAAATATTAATACTGCATTCTCCAAAATCATCTGGTACATCTTTATCATTTAGACATTTGATATATAACTTTTCCAAAAAAAATTTTTATTTCTTCACCTGCTTCTTTTAAGATATCAATTATAATTCCATCATTACCTGAAGCTTTTTCCTCCTTCATAAATGTAATTACATATCTCACTTCTTCATTTAAAATCCTGTACAATTAAGCTATAACAGATGTAGGAGGTAATTGTTCTTTATTACTATATAATTCTTAATAGAACTCTTCTATACATTTGATGATGTCATCTCTCTTTTTAGTCATAGTTTCATCTTTTTTTCTTATTGCAGAAATAAGATTCCTACCAATACTAAGATGTTGTTTTACACTCTAGAGTATTTTATTCTCTTTTATAGGATTCATTGCTATTTCACAATTATATTTTCTTATATCATTATTATCTCTTTTTCACACCACTTTACAAAATTTGAGATATTTAGTCCTTCTTAATGCATCATTATTATATATTTTCATTTTTCTTCATAAATTGTCTGATCTCAGAAGAAATTTTACTAGTAAATTGCTTCTTTTTTATACTAGATTTCTTTATTGCAATTTTTGTTATTTTCTTATTAATTTTATTCAAATCTGAATCATGTTTGAAATCTGTTAATATTTGAAAACGATTTGCAAATTTTAATTTAAATTCATTGGAATGTTTCTGAAGATTAGGAATATCAACAGTGAATATTGTTTTTCTTAATTATTTTTGTCTCTTTAGTTTTGCATTGACATGTATCTTACATTTTACTAATCAGTGATCACTTCCTGTGTTGAATTTATTAAGAGCATTACAATCTTGAAATACATATTTTCTGTTATTCAACATATAATCCATTTTTGTTGTACCCTCATTTGGATGTTTTCATGTTCATTTGCATTTAACATTTTTCTCAAAAAAATAATCTAATATAAAGTTTTTCTTTTTCTGAAAACTCCACAAGTCGATGTCCTCTCTCATTTCTATCACCATAGCCAAATTTACTTACAGCACTTTTATCTTTCAATTGTTTGCCGATTTTAGCATTAAAGTCTCTCATGACCATTTTCAAATGTTGTTTGATCTGATCAAAAGCTTTTTGTACATCCATATAAAAATAATTTACTTCTTCATCACGATGAGAACTTGCTGGGGCACAAACCTGACTTCTCTGCATTTCATATCTACTATTAAGTTGAATAACTAATCTTGCCATTCAGTCCAATTCACCACCAATCTCACAATGTTGTTGTTCCACTTTTTATTTATAATGAATCCTATTCTATTTCCAATATTTGTTCCTTTGTAGTAGAGTACATGTCCACATTTTAAATCAATTCTCTCTTCATTTCTGTGTCTAACTTCATGAAATCCAATAATGTCCCTTTTAATTTGAGACAGTTCTTGTTCCAATTCATGTAATCTTTCTCCACTTGAAGGTGATACTTAAATAAAATGCCATTGTCAAATGGCAGCCTGGGTCTACACCTAGGAGATTTTTAGCACCCTTGCTCTTTGATCATCAACTCCTGCTTTGACTGGTGACCATATGGCCTATTACTTATCTATTAAGTTGCCACTCTAAGTGAGAATGAAATTATTTTTTATTTTAAATAGTAATAAAATTTTATCAGTCTGAGAAAATCTTAAGATCGCACAGTCACTATTTTGTGGAGAATCTTAGGATAAAAGATAAGAAATACAATACTAAACATTCATAATGTTATCAGGTATCACTCTGTGAGCTTATACTTACCTTTCATATGACTAGTTACTTTATTTATTCTCTGAATAATTGTTCCCCAATGCAGAGGTTATCCCCCCCCTACAACATTTCCTGCTCATCAGAGGATGTAGCACCATAGAGCCTGGAAGCATCTAGAAATTTCTGTGTTTGGTTTTTCAAATGGCACCACTAGAGTTCCATCTCACTACAACCTGACTTATCTAGGTCTAGTTATGCCAGAGATAGCTCAGGAGGCATGAAATTCTTATGAAGAAGTGCAATGAATGATGAGTGATGCAACATGAACAACTGGATAACTAAAATTAATTTTAAGTAACAACAATTTTATTTAACAACAATTCATTTGCAAGTCCTTCCATTAAAGTTCCTTCATATCCATGTGAAGATTCATTTTCAGTTCAATTATGAGAAGTTTAGAAGCACTTTATTTATCAATAATTCATTTGCAAGTCCTTCTAATAAAGTTCATTCATATCCATGTGAAGATTCATTTTCAGTTCAATTATGAAAAGTTTAGAAGGGCTTTATTTATCAAGAATTAATTTGCAAGTCCTTCCAATAAAGTTCATTCATATCCATGTGAAGATTCATTTTCAGTTCAATTATGAGAAGTTTAGAAGCACTTTATTTATCAATAATTCATTTGCAAGTCCTTCTAATAAAGTTCATTCATATCCATGTGAAGATTCATTTTCAGTTCAATTATGAAAAGTTTAGAAGCACTTTATTTATCAATAATTCATTTGCAAGTCCTTCCAATAAAGTTCATTCATATCCATGTGAAGATTCATTTTCAGTTCAATTATGAGAAGTTTAGAAGCACTTTATTTATCAATAATTCATTTGCAAGTCCTTCCAATAAAGTTCAACCTTCATTTCAAATGAAGGCTCATTTTAATTGATCTTGGGTAAAGAATTCAAAGGGTCTTTTATTATGTAGATGTCTACCATTACTGCATGAATATTTTTTAACTATTTGTTCCATATCTGTATATCCATTTAGGTAGGTAAATAGGTACGATGAGTAATTTCAGATTTGTGTAGCTTCTATAATTCAGTCAAGTATGGATGTGTTTTTATTCATATACAATCAATATGCATATAAGCATTTGTAATTCATATAGTACTTCCATTATTTTCAAATTTTTCATAGGTAGGTAAACAGGTAATGTAAGCAATTCTGGGTTTGTGGACTATTCATAATCCAGTCAAGTATAAATATGCATTTATGCACACAGTTTAATTATTTTATTCATTTATGGTCCATTGTGTCTCTAGGTATACATCCAATAATAGTACAAAATGAATCAAAAAATGCAAGTTCTTTAACAATTTACATCTTTAATTATTTAGTTAATTCACAGAGAGGAGTACAATATATAAAGACAACAGAGATAATAATGAAGATAACTGATAGCATTCTATTTAATTCAGAGTTTCACTTAATTCTGATTTGTAGCTTTTAGGTAGTTGTCACATGTAATGTGCCTTAAATTAACTCATGTATGAAGATATTCTTTACAGACAATAGCATTTCTATTATTCCAGTTAATTTTTGGTTAGTCAAAGCATAATAAATATATTTATATTCATTGTTATTCAAATCCAGGTTTGAATCCATAATATAAGCACATTTATCCTAGGTTCATTGGTTATCCATTTCAGGGTTTGAATCAGTCGATATAAGCACATTTATATCCATTGGTTATTCAGATATAATATAAGAGTATGTATTTTCATCTGTCCAGATATCAATTCATCTTGAAAATGCCTTTATTTGGTATTCACATATTCTTATCCAGATTTGTCATTAATTCATATTTATATCCATTGGTTATTCAGGTAAAATATAAGAGTATGTATTTTCATTGGTTATTCAGGTAAAATATAAGAGTGTGTATTTCCATCTGTCCAGATATCAATTCATCTTGCAAATGCATTTATTTGGTATTCCCATATTCTTATCCAGATTTGTCATTAATTCATATTTATATCCATTGGTTATTCAGGTAAAATATAAGAGTATGTATTTTCATTTGTTATTCAGGTAAAATATAAGAATGTGTATTTCCATCTGTCCAGATATCAATTCATCTTGCAAATGCATTTATTTGGTATTTCAGATTTCATAAGATATATATATATAACCTATACACATCAATAACTCTAGGTATATCATTGTACATTTAACCGTGACACATTTTTTTGGTATTCTTACTTCTCAACTCGTATATATAACATGTTTTAATTCCGTATTTTATATTCCTTTTCTCAGAGTTTTCAAATAATAAATAAAAAAAATTTAAAAAAATGATTTTCTTAATCTTTCAACTTATTGAAGTATGTGGTTCATTATATGCATATAACCATTAACTTTAATTGACATACTAATTCATATTTAAATGTTTGAATTTATTCATAATATAGTATAAATTTACTAAATACATTCATTTTGTATAAATACATTTATTTTGTATATTTTCTAATTTTGTATAAATACATTCATTTTGTATATTTTCTAATTTTGTCTGGGTTATAAACACGTTATTATAATTTAGTTAGTTATAGTTATATGTAATAGCTCAGCATTTCTAATTCTTCCAGGTATACTTATTTGTATATCGCAATATAAATAGTGATAAGTATTCATTTTTATTTTATTCTAATTCTGATGTATCAGAAGTTAATCATTTATGATTTACCTTATTAAAAATGTCTTTTGATTATAGATATTAAGGACATTTATGTATTTATAATTTATCACCAATAAAACATATTTTCACATAGCTATAATTATTCATAATTTATTTTTTAAAAAAACGTGTTTTTTTTTATAAACACATATAAGTATTGAATATTTCATGAAATTGTTACCTTCATTTTATCCAGTTTGTTCCTTCAGATTAATACTGCATTCAAAAAGGAGTCATTTTATTTAAGCTGAATGGCATTATTTACTTTCCATGATGTTCACTCAGGCGAATCTTGGAGAATCATGGCTATGGATGAAGAGAGGAAGCTATTATCAATTAGCCTTCCATTCTTATGGTTTCCTTATTAATACTTTCTTTTTTCATCATTAGCAGTGTGACTGTAAATATTATATTCCAAGATGACTAAAATCAGTTTCAACTAAACAGTTAAGCAATACTTAGATCAAACTTTTTAACTTTTTTTAATTCTTTCACTTTTATTACTTTTTGACTGCTCTTAAAATCTTTTTTTAAAAAAAATCTCCTCTGAACTTCAAACTTAACTATTTATACCCTGATCTCTGGATTGATTCTGCAGCACTCCCACTATATCTGATTTGTTACACAGCTTTTATTTAAGCCCAAGTGCTTTTCTCTTCTTAAGGATTGGGACACTACTTTTGAGCAGGACAGATAAGGAATCACAAGAATTAAGCCATGTTTTTCAATTTGATAACTTTGCCTCAAGTGAATATTATATTTTGTACAACAACATCATTTCAAAAATTAAAATTTACTATTTTTAATAAATGCCAGCTTTAAGTAAATACTTAGAGACATATTTATATCATAATTTAAAATTATAAAATCAATGATGAAGGTTTATCCTTTTTTTTTCATTATAGAAAATAATGATTTTCTTTTAACTTTAAACTTTTTGCTTTATTTTTTTTTTAAAAAAAAATAGGATCAACTTCTTTCATATATATCTCACTCCTATACCTAATCTTCATATTTCAACCACCATATCTTCTAGAAGCAAAATAAATAATAAAGGTGGTATAGGTCACTTCTGTTTTAACCCAATTTTACATTTAACTTCTACTGACTCTATATTCCCAATAATAAATAATTATAACTCTGAAATAAGCATTTATAAAAATTATTTTTTTAAAGACTTTTAATAACACTTACTTTACTCCTACATTTTTAAAGCTACTTCATCTATTTCTATTTATCTATCTATCATAAAATTTTTATCTATGTCTAAAAATACAAATATTGATTTATTTTTCTTATAAGACATTTTAATAAACTGAAATACAATAAATAACTTATCCTCTATTCTTCTCCCTGTACAAAATCCATTCTAAATCTCTCTCAAAATTTCACTTTCTTTCATACAAATTCTAACTTTATCCATTATACATAAATAATTTAAATATTACAAGCATAAAGCTAAACTAGTCAATAAATAATTAAAATTACCCCAAATCCAAAACTCAACCAGACTAACCAAGAAAAAATAAAATCAAAAACACAACCAATGGTTTCATTGCTACAAGCAGACTTTTCAAGTGTAAAAAACTACAAAACAGCACCATATTTATATTAAACATTACCCACAAATCTATTTAGCCATCCACCCTTAATATTAAAAGAACTTTTAAATAAGTTAATTGCTTCAGAATAATAACTTTTCAATAATAAAGATTCTTTAATTCTTCTTTTTATTTCATTTTTTTAAAGAAGACAATCTTAGCTTCATCAAAATTAATAGTGTGGCCTGTATCTTTTTCATGGACATACAAAGCAGAACTAAGATATTTTGGGTTAGAAATAAATATCTTAGTTTTCTATTTGATTAAATTAATTTGATACTTATGTATTAGATCTGCTAGACCTTTTCACATCCATGTTATTCTGCCCATAAATTCTGATCTTGCAAACTCATCAAATCATGTGAACACTGGAACTTCTAACAAACTTAAGTGATAAATTTGTACATAAATATAATAAAAACACATTATGATATTAAATAAAAACAGATGGTTGTTTTTAAAAACAGCACTTCATGCCATCAAAGCCACCCCTCACCCCCACACAAGAGATGGCATTCTGACATCGTAATAATGACCAGCAGTTCCTAAATTTTATTTAAAATTAAAAAATATTACATATATTAACTCTGGCATGAAATTACAAAATGAACATAAAGAACATGCTTTCATTTGCATTCTGGACAATATTAAAAAAAAATAAGTTCACCTCAGTTCTGTTTTTAATAAAAATTTACAATTTTTTTTCTCCCATAAAGCATATAAAAATGAAGAGTTGTAATTTACTGGCTGCACAAAAAAATGGTGCTTTTGTGTGGATTCTGGATTATATTAAAAAATCAGTCTATTTCATTGATTCTGTTTTAATAAAAGTTGAATTAATTTTTTTTTACATTTTGATAAAAGTTTACTAATTTTTTTTTTTGTTTTTAATGAAATAAATGTACTTAGACATTTTTCAATCAAGCTATGCAGCCATTATATTGTATAGACATAAGTTGTTGTTTTTTTTTTGTCCATTTTTTATGTTTTTGCTTAGTTAATAGACATAGTATTATTATTTTTTATTTGCTTTACTATCCATTGGTAATTTTGCTTTAGTTCCTATTTTATAATTTCATGCCAAAGTTAATACACATAGTATGCAATGGCAAAAAGCCATACATTGTTCAGGGGTGGGGGAGAATGGCATTGAAAGCACAAAATGCCATTTTTATTCAGTATCATAATGTGTTATTTTTAATATTTTTGTGTACAAATTTATATTTGTTGTATTCTTAAAAATGTACTTTTTCAGATTTAGTCAGGTATGATTAGTGTTACGTATTAGAGCTGCTACGCCTTTTCACATCTATATATGTCTGCCAATAACTTTCTAAAACTTGTGAACATGTAGTAAAATAACATCTACACATGGTCTATCTTGAGAAATTTATCACTTAAGCTTATCAAAAGTTCCAATGTACACAACATTACAAGATCAGAGAGTTATCAGCAGACGGATACAGATGTGAAAAGGCATAGCAGGTCTAATACATAATTATCATTGGTTTTTTTTAAATTTAAATAAAGTTGGAAATGGTAATCAACATAGTACACATGGAATCATAATCCTTTAAGAGCAGTACATTGGTATGGATTGGTCCTTGGAGGTTTAATCTTCCCTTGTTTAAAATCAAGAAAATTTGGGGAATTTTTGGACAATTAATTAATAAGTATATTTTTCTTTTAAAAAAAGGAGTGGCTGTTTTCAAATATAAAAATAAACCAGTAATTAATGATGTTGTGGACCATTCTAGGGTGATCATTTTATTATCATTTTATAAATAGTATGGATATATTAGTAAAGAGTTATTTTAAATGATAGTTAATTTCAATATGTATTTCACTATGGAAAATCTATTAGGAACACTTATTTTTAAAGAGGTTGAAAAAATTTAAATCTTAAAAACTATGTATGAAATTTGACTAAAAATAATAATTATATTTTATTATTAATTTTTCTTTTTTTTTTACTTAATTTTTTTAGACTTTCCAATATTTATATTAAAAAATGGAAATAGGAAATGTTTTGAAAATTACAGTTTAATTTCTAATTTATGAATATTATCTGAACTTTCACAAATGTTTATCAAAGTAAATATTTAATTTTATATATATATAAACATTTTTAAATAAATAAATGTTTGGCTGTTATTTTAAATCAAGAACATCTTTAAAATTGTTTTTATCTAAGCATATCTAAAATAAATTATTTAAGTTTTAAAAATAATATTTTTGATTGGATTGAAATCTATTCCAAAGACTTTAGTTTGTTAAAATTAATAATGTTTTAAGAACTGGTGAAAGTTTGGATTGTAATCAATTATAATAAAATAAAATTGATTGTTTAGTGTATAAATTGTATTAATAATATTTATTAACATATTTTAAACTGTAATGTAAAATTTTATAAATCTATAAAATATTATGCTACTTATGAGTTTTCAAGTAAACCAAAATGGAAGCCCATATTTTTGATTAATCTACAGTTTCAGGGCCCCCCAAAAAAATTTTACAAAAAAATACCTACTAGAAACATCGTGTTTAATATTTATAGTTTATTTTTTATTACTGTTATTTTTAAAAAAATATCATTGTGGAAAAAATATTATAATATTTACAGTTTTTGTAATTAACTTATTAACAAAAAAATGAGAAAAAAATATATAAATATAATATTTACACTTTATTCATATCAGTGGAATACAATCATATCATGACCATTACATACTTTTTGTGAGGGCAGGATCTTTTACCTTGGGAAATAGTCCACTGCATCATGTTCCATGACAGAAAGATCCCAAATTTTTATTATGACAATTTTTCAAAAAAACTGCTGACAAAAAAAACATACTAACTTGAATCAAAGTACAATAATGTTAAGAGTATCTCATTTATTCCCACATTATAAGTCAAAAAAATTGAAATAAAGCATCTTAATAAAATTTATCAGAATTTATTCCTTTTTTTAAATTTAACAAGTGATTTTTAATTTTGTTTTAATTTAGCAACTGTCACATCTTCAGTAAACTGTATATTTATCAAAAATATGGAGTGCCATCTTGGTTTACTTAAAAACCCACAAGTACCAAAATCGTACTTTAGTGTTTTCCTCTCTGGATGGTCCTTGAGTAAACTTTATCACAAAGATTATACATTTAGTAAATAACTATGGTTATTATTGCTACTATTATCCTACTTCTACCCCTGATACTGCTGCTACTACTATTAATACAAATTTTGAAAAATCATTATCATTTTCAGGCAAATATTATGTAAATAATATTTTTTTCAAAATATTTTTTTCTGCTTGACTTTCCAATATCATTAATTGCTCATTGGTGACAGAATAGTTGCATCAAATCACTAATTATTTTTCTTCACTATAAATCTTTATTTCAATAAATTATTATATTTCATAATATGATCAAAATGGAACAATTCTTGTAAGTAAAAATTCTGATCTAATCTGATTGAATATCCATTTATTTATTCATTCATTTTTTTTTTCTATCTATATTATTCTTAAAAACAATCCCATAATTCTTAGATATCAATACTTTCTTATCCTTATTTTTAGCACTAGCTTTCCCTTCTGTAAAAAGTTACAGAAAACATATCTTGAACAATTTTGGTTTTTATTTTTTAAAAATATATGAACTATATCTAAATACTTTTCTAGACTTCTTATTGAAACCTAATCCCTTTTTGAAAGTTAGTTTTTATGCACACCAAACATTTGATGAATGTCTTCAACATCAAGTTAAAAATTAAGTATAATGATAAACACATTTCTGGCAATCATTTTGATTTTTTTAAATATGTCTTCATAATCTTTAGCTTTTTTATATGTAACAAGAATCCTACAATTTGTCAACTATATTCATAAGTGTCCCAATTTTTTTTCTAATTTTTGTATAGTGTTTCTATCATATTTAAGATTGTCAATATTTGTTTATCCAATGTTGAAATGATTTTAAACGATATCTCAATATGAATTCTCACATCATAATTTCTAGAGAAAAAATTGAATATTACGATAACATGCAGCCTTATTTAACTTTTTGTTAGTGGGAAATCAATATTTTTACATAATCTGTTTAACTGTAGTTTATAATTCTGTATAGATATTTTACATAAGACTAATAGAAAGTAAAGTATACTCATTTTTAAGAATATTCATTTCATATTTAATTAAACAATAGGCCTTGTTATAATCAATAAACTATATACTGTTTTATTTTTGGTGTTGTCCAATTTTGAATATCTCAAACTCTTTTTCAATGTAAGATAAATCACATTAATATATTTTTTGCATATCCTTAATACAATAAACATCACATAATCACCATGTCTTATGCTTACTTATAACTGTAACTAAAATAAGCAAAACTCACTATATGTATTGCTACTTACAGCAAACTAGAGTAATCAATGGATCCCAGAAGGCTTGTGCATAAAAATCCCCATCTAGTGCCTACTCATCCAATATCCCCACAAGCCAGAAACTAGTCTGGGGATATTGTATGAGTAGGCAACATCAAAAACAGAGGTTATTTCTGTTTACATTGATAAAGTCTCCTTATTTATGTTTTTTGTTAAAATAACAATCCATCAGAAATATTATATATATATTATCTGCTAATGTATTCCTATATTATTCCATACTATTCATTCAAACCTCTCTTTATATTTTGCTCTATTTATAAAGTAATTGTAAGTATTTTCTGTTTGATACAATCTATAGACTTTTCTTTTGTCATTCATTGGGTTACAATACAACCATCATTATTTCTTCTTACTAATTTCTTTTGATTTTTATGTTGATTCATAATGTTTTATTTTTTCAGAAAATTTTTTATCTCGGAATGTTTTTCCAATTCACCTTTGCTATTTTATTTCAGACAAATATGTTAAAATCTTTTTTTATCATTATTAATTCACATTTCTGCACTACATAAAACTACATTTTGCGTACAATCTTTTACAAGTTATTCTAATTTTGTTCATTACTTCAATCATTACTTAGTCTTTTATTAAAATGTCTAATTGTTTTATAAAGTTCTCTCCTTAGCTAATATTCAATCTATTATCTTTCCTAGCACTCATGTTACGATACAGAGTGTTGTGATTTAAGTAATCCTGCTTTTATCTTAAATTTAGTATTCTGAAATTTTAAGTAACATTATTTAATTCTTATTAACTTAATACTATTACTAATCATCATTATGATCATCATCATCACATCAAATAGTTTTACTTAATTATATGATTTGTTGGAGACTAAATACTCTTTTTGTCCATTTTCATTATTGTTATGAATGCTGTATTTTAAAATTATTTTTTTGATTGTATTTAATTTTAATAATTATCTTAATTTGCTCTGTAATTTTATGACCAACAATTATGAATTCAATCAATTTATACTTTTAATTATATGACTTGTACAAAAATTCTTTACAATCTTATATATAAAGTATTGTCTGATTGGTGGATGTTTGTTCATAAGGCTGTTACATGTCAAATTGACAACCAATTAAAAAAACCATATTACAAAGAATATTTTATGTGAAGGAAGTAATTTCACTATTAATAGTTTTCCTTAATGATGTCAAATTCATATATCAAATATAACAGATATATTTAAAAAATTTAATTTTAATTTAGAGGCTTAATTTGATAACCAGAATTTTATTTGGTACTTTATTAGTATAGCTGCAGCAGATTTTGCACTTCCATAATAAATGTATAATTTTCACAAAGTAATCCCTGCGATCCTTATCAGTGCATGGTCTGCATTATCAGCATGATGATTTAAACAATAAAGCCAAATTAAAAAATATAAAATCACAATTAACTATAAAACAGATTATAAAAATATTATAAATTTAATTTTGGATAACTTTTTATTTAAAAGAAATTTTTAATAGAAATTAGAGTTTAACATATATTGTAATGTAATACTGAAACAATGTGTAAATAAATAGAAAATGTATTATTCTTGGCATCTAGCAGTAACAGAAATTCAAAAGAATGTTAAACTGCAAATATAGCACATCTGTGTGCAAGAAGGATTAATAGATTAATTCAGCACAATATTTAAGTAAAATTCTTGTAAGAAATGTTGAAGAATTTGCATCATTTGTGTATCTCTTCATCTTTTAATACAATCATGAAAAAAAACAATGTTAACAAATCAACTGATAGTGATTATAATTTAGTTCTTCGTTAATTATTTAAAAACAATCCTACTTCATTTTAAATTTCACATATATATGTTAAACTCTATTTTCTATTAAAAAAAATTTTTTTTCATGTGTCATAGCATCGGCCAGGAAGTGAACCCGCTAACCTGGGACAACTGCTTGTAAAGCAGCTGTGCTGACCTCTTGATCACCAATGCTCAAATAAAAAATTATCCAAAATTAAATTTATTTTTATAGTTGTGATTTTATATTTTTAATTTGACTTTATTATTTAAATCATCGTACTGATAAGGATCGCAGATTACACGCTAATAAGGATCACCAGGATTACTTTGTGAAAATAATACATATATTGTGGAAGTGCAAAAGCCACCGCAGCTATACTAATAAATACAAGTAATTCCACCAAGCAAAAAAAAAATTATTAAAATAATCTATTAAAAAAAACTATTACAAAAACAACAGCCTCTCATGCTGGGCATATTTATCACCTTTATATACATAATATTAAAATCTTTTGTTTAATTTAAATTAAGTCTTTAAAAAATGTGTTAAAGTAACCAATTAAAAAATGACAGTCTTTCCAAAAACCAGGAATTATGGCAGCTAGGAAGTAATTCTACCAGTAATAAACCATAATACAAAAATAATGGTCTTTGTACATTTATCACATTTATTTATATAATATTAAATGTTTGTTTAATTAATATTAAAAAATTTTAAAAACTTTTTTAAAGCAACCAACTAAAAAAAACAAAGGTCTTTATAGACTGAGTACATCTAGGTACAATTTGGATACATTTACTTATTTGCAATTATGAATGAGATTGAAAAGATGTGATATGTTGGACTATTTCCATCATTTATGAGTGAATGTTGAATGTATAGAAAATTTTAAACTTTCCAAGTATAAACAACTTGTTAATAATAACACACAAATAGACAATACAGATTATTAATTACACAATGTTTTGAGTAGTATAATTCTCCACTTTTCTTAGGTGTTGCTGGCCTATATGCACAATGACGATATTCATAGTATCTAAATAAATATATAACCAAATATTAATTTTAAATTCTTATTTAATAAAATAATAAATAATACTAAGTCAGCAATGCTATACTCATATATTAAATTACTATTACTAATCATGCTATTTATAACAAGATAAAAGACTTAATAATGATGTAATATTAATAAACCTATAAGATAATCTTGAATCTATAACATTTAATCATACCAATATATAAAAGAAACAGTAATTTCTATTGAATATTTATTTAAATACAATTAACTAATAATACTAATTTATTTTAAATTTCCTGTGATTGAATTATTAAAACGGTATATTATAATAATGAAAACATATTAAAAAAATTATTAGTATTTATTATAATCAAGAATGAATATTAAAATTAATAGTTAATTGGATTTATGATCCATATCAACTAAATCCAAATATAATTAAACCAAATCATTTTTATTCATAACAGAACAAAATTATAATTGAATAAGATTATGATCTTAGTGACCAACAATGAATTCAATACACCCACCTATCCAATCAACAATAATTTAGATAAAACATGCAAATATTTTATTGTGATTATTATATAAAATTTACATCCAGTCAGATAATAACTATTGAATTCAATACAAAAAAATATATAATCATACTCATTTACCAATCCTGGTGTTTGATTACTGTATTATGTGATAGTTATTTCAGATAAATTTTACAATATAGTCAACTTATCTTTTCTCATTCGACTGTCATTAATCAATGAATCCATGTTGCACAATTAGACAATAATCAGGCAAGTTCATTTGATATATATATATATATATATATGAAAACCAGTCCTCTGGTTGAAATATAATATTATTTATTGGATTTATAAGTCTTTTTTGTTTATATATATATATGAATAGATCATATATAATCAATAAGTACACTTACAATCTACATGTACAATAGACCATCAATTGACATTAATTTTGAAATTAAATATATGATTGCCCATTAATCTCCAATTATTTAATACAAATATGAAACACATATGTCTATGTAACACAAATAAGTTGGGGAATATTCATACTTATACACTTTTTATATATTTTATATAAATATATTATAATGGTCCAATGGAATCAGAATCTTACCGTATCTGCACTACGAGGGCTCCACTAGGCCATTTGAACCTAGAAAATTTATAGTAGTAGGTAGATACGTAAGTAAAAAAAATTTTTTTATTATATATATTTTGACCAACCGTTAGCCCAATGCCACTAGCTCAGTGGAACAACAGAGATTTATAAAATAAATTCTTATTTAACAATATTTTCAATATTAAAAAAAGAATCAAATAAGCCATTGACAGTAATTATACACACAAACATTTATTAATGCACATATAAATTCTGAATCATTTTAGCATTACTTTTACTTTAAAATTTAACTTGATTTAGAATTTAATTTTCGTTTTAACTTTTATAAGTTTGCACAGATGAGTTGAATGTTTTATTAAAATGTCAAGTATGAATAGACTACATAGATTGCATTTGAAAAAAAAAAATTCTATCCCTTATTTAACCTTAGGCCAAAATTTTACAGTCAAACCAACACCAATCTATCTGATATATCGATGTATTCAATGTAGCATGAATACAACAGCACAAAATACTATACTGTAAGGAATGTACATCTGACCAGCATGGTTAGAAGACATTTACTCTCATTCAGACAGGAATACTGCATCTGCCTGACAAGAAGAGCAATAAAAAAACTCCATAGGAAGGGACTGCATCTTCCATCTTACTATCCCATTCCATAGGCAACCAGGGTGTGTGCGGTGTATGCCTCGATCCTGCACATAGTGAATCTCATACTACATCTACTAATTACACCAATATATATAAACCATTGACCTAATTTAACTATGAAACAAATAACCTAAGATTTACCCTCCCTTAAACTAACATAACTTTGCGAATCTATGCAACCATTTATGCCTGACTTAAATTTTTACATTTATAAAAAGTTATTTATACAAAAAAAAAATCATAATAAAATTTTAAAAGAACAAAAAAAAATGGAAATGATTTTAAAAAAGAAATACATCAAATAAAATTATTTATTAATAAATTAAGTTGGTCAGATAGGATTCTATTTCTATAAAATAGGGAACAAGTTTTAAAATTTAAAGTTCTTATGCTTTTCATATACTGGAGTTTTAGAATTATAGTTAAAGCTTATTAGAGTTCATAAAGTTCTTACAGTTTAAAAACGTTCATCTTTATCAGTTGCTTGCAGTTTGGGATCCAGTGTTAATTTCCCCAATTTCCTATGGTCCATAGTATAAGAAAATGATTGGTCATTTCTCTTTTCTTTTTTTTCAAGCAAAACTGAAGGGATTGAAGAGTGTGTCTTTTCAATCCTTCTCCTACAACATATATAGCACACCTCTGCTGTCACATCTCTATCTTCTCTCCCAGCTCTTTTTTCACTAAATTTTATTTCCAAACTTTTTTTTTATATTAATTTTGCGGATTAACTCAACATTACATCATGATGATGATGATCTTTTCATTGAGGTCTGTTTCCCTGAAGGATTTCTGTCATTGGCCATTCTGTTCTTATTGTTTTCCTCTCCTATCTGACCTTTACTTATATATTTTGAAATGCCCAAGGGCTAGTTTACTTTTAACTAATTAAAATAATCATTTTCATTTTACAATAGCATTAATTAATTTATATACATTCTTGAAGATATATTTTTCTCTTTAATTAAATCTTTTAAGTTCTTTTTTTTTTGAAAATTTAGTTTTAAAATACCTTTTTTTTTCCTTAATAAAGTTTTCTTTTAACAATTTTTTTCATCTGTGTGATTTTATATATATACAAGTTTAAGATAGAATTTTAACTTTCAATTTTTAATTCTTAAAAAAAAAAAAGAAGTTTTTAAATGCGAACTTTTCAATGTCTCAATTTTTTTAAAAAATAATGTAACGGTGTATGTGCCCATTACAATACAGATACATAATTTTTAAAAATGATATATATATACAAAGAAAAATAATAGTTATTTGTTAATACATTAAACATCAGCCTTTTCAAGCTATTGTGTATGCACTTTTTATGAGTGTTAATAATAAATGAATACTTTCATTCCCAACACAAGATATAGTATTTATGAAAGAATAAAATGAATCACTTATTCTTTCCAACTCAATGCTTATATATGGGAAAATATTAAGTACTGGAAATGAAAGTGTGAGGATAGACTACTCACTTTAAATTACTGTTTACGATGTCTGAATGAATGACGTTGACAAAATTATCTAGAATTTACTAAACGTCGCTCTCAAATAAAATTTAAACATATGTAAATAAGCATTTATTCTATAGTGCTATGTTTTATAAATTGTAATACATTAAAGATCAGCCTTTTCAAGCTATTGTGCATGCATTTTTTATGAGTGTTAGTAATAAATGAATACTTTCATTCCCAACACAAGATATTTGTTAATAAAAAATTAAGAAAACAAAATAAATTAATACTTATTGTGATGAAATTTTTTTTAACTTCTAATATAAGTAATATACTGGAGGTTAATTTAAAATCAATCAATAAAAAATATATGAATATTTTAAAAATTAAAATAATAATTACTATGCCAAAAGATGTGTTTAAACTTAGGAAAACATAACTCTTTTATATTTTGGTATGTAAATAGATCACCATTTTATTTAAAATTACATATTATTTATCAATAAAGACTATGCATTTAAATGTAGAGAGACAAAAAATATCAATAACATTGGTAAACATAATTAAATGACCTGAATGATAGTCTCTAAATACTGTATTTCCAGAAGGGTATCACAGTTCTATTGTCTATTTCAAACTACAAACCAATAGTGTGCCCTTATTTCAGAGATATAATATATTTGTGAGAACTTTTAAATTTAAGGTACATTTTGTTGATTCCAATGTTTTATGTACATATATCCAAATTATTTTTTCAAATAATTGTTTTGCTTACATGAAATTGCACACATAAGTACTAATTTATATTTATGATGGTATGAAAAGATATCCTTTCATGAACAAGTATTATTCCAAAATATTATGAATGAATAAATTCTAGCTTTATTTAGGATATGATGGGAAATTAAACTAATCATATCTTAGAAAAAAATGAGCAATTGATCTAATAAAATTACACAGGAAGATAAATAAGCCTTTTACACACCTTTTGATGTTTGCATCCCATCTTTGAAATATGGGTAACATCTAATAAAATTGCACAGGAAGATAAATAAGCCTTTTACACACCTTTTGATATTTGCATCCCATCTTTGAAATATGGGTAACATCCATTTTAAAGGATAATAAAATATTCTGTTTTATGACATATTAAAGTAATTTCAGTGATTTTTCTTTTTATAATAAATTGTTTTCCCATAAATTTTTTTGAAATGCTGCCTAGTTCATGGACAGATATTTCTTCTTATCACTCTATTTTGTTTAATCAACTCTTGTGTTTTAAATAAATCTTGTGTTAAAGATTTGCAGAGGTCCCTACTGTCATTTTTAGGTGCATAGTCTTAAGGTTATAGCCTTAATAAATATTACTTTATATACTTTAAATGAAATTTTTTTAAAAATCATATAAAGAAATATATATGTGCTTCCATTTAATGCCAAAATAAAAGAGGGAATGAATTCAAACTATTCACTTCTATTTATACGATTTTTTCATTGATGTCAATGTAACTATAACAATTGTCTATATTCAGTCTTTAAGTGATTTCCAGTAGTATTCCATAAATAAATAAAAATCTTATTACACAATAATGACAAATATATCATTTCACAATTATTACATATAGTAAATAATTTTTATTTTTAATATACAAATACTATTTTTCATATACAAATACTATTTTTCATTCTAACATAAACATTTACACTACATTTTCAATATATTACACTGGAAATATATTTTTATATATGATAATCTCAGTATAATATATCATACAAATATTAAACATTTATTTGTATCATTTATAATTTACTAGTGTGAATGCAGTAATGAAGCCAAAACATACAACTAAAAGATAATTTTATACAAACTATATGCTTTACTATTTACATATTCATTTTCCTTTTTGAATAGAATAAAATAAATTTACAATCTTACAATATAATTAATAATAAACACTTTTATATTAATATCAATGTTTTATAAGTTAACACATTCACCATACAAAATCATGTTGCATTGAAATGTTTTAAATCATCACCATATAGTGAGTAGATCTATTGTAACATTTTTCACTTTGCATTTAGATGTTCTGTTGTGCACTATAAAATGCTAGTTAATCAAACTATAAAAAAGAAGAATCTTCCATTCATATATGAGTTTAGATATCTCAAGAATATAGCTATATTTCCTGATTAACTGACCTATTATTTTTTGCGATTTTTACTACAGGCGGAATTAGTTTTTTATTTATTTAAAAGGGTGCCAATGTCATACACCCACTGATATCCATCACATTGCATCATCAATTAGAAAAAAAATAACAAAAATGAAATCATGATTTTGTTTTCTTGTCACTTAAATCTTTTATATGAAATTTCTTTAGGAATATTTCTCAGGTTTAACTATTAACAAGTATGTTGGCAAAGGTAATTTATATATTTTAGAAATCAATTTTAAAATAAAAATCTAATAAACTAAAATTAACAATGTACAATGAAAAGTTGATATTAATATTAAATATTTTATTACGACAAATTAAAATATTTAAACAATAAATTATTAATAAAATAGAAAGAATATATACATGCTCATCCAGATAATAATGATAATAATTAAGACCTAATTACAATCTTCTTAGGCCATAAATAAAAGTCTCCTGAATAATAAGAAATGAATGTCTCTATCAGTATTATAAGCATATAGTTCAAGTCTATAGTTATATTTAGTTTGCAAACATACTGAATTTGGCACAAGTAGGTCATAAATTTTCGCTTTTTGGTAAGTTATGTGGATTTATGTAGATCGTAGTAGCATCCATGTATTTCTTGAGTTGAAAGAGCTCGTGGATAAGTTAACTTGAATTTCTGCCAACATTTTTGTATTCCTGGTTCACTTTAAGACTGAGCTCGAAGGCTTTTTTGGAGTGACCTCTTCATGATGAAAGAAGGTGTCCACAAATGCTCCCATTTCCATTCCCACATGAAAACTTAGTTCAGCAGTATCAGTAGTAATGGATAGAAACATCTAAACACCACTGTGAGAACAAGATAATAACAATTAGCCCCTTTTCCTCCATCTAGGACACACAGAAAACTGCCAGTACAAGACAAAACACCTCACTCAAAAGTATTTTCTTCCTTTTATACCCTCAACCAGTTTTCCGATTTCTGTGCATATGTCCTTATATTTTTTATAATTTTTTGTTACAAAATCTCTTTTTTATAAAATATTTCCACCATCTTCAATTAGCATAATGTCTTTCTTTTATTTATCTAGATAAACAATCTGTATGCATTTATATTCTTTCCAAATTTAACTTTAATTAAATAGTTAATTTAAAAGATAAATAACTTTCATTGTGCATATCTAAAATAAATTATATTAACTAAAAAACTAAATTTCATCCATTGATGATTTTTTAACATTTTATTTGTAGGTTTTAAATATTACCACTACCAACTTATACCGTATAAAAATAAATGGTACAATGTAAACATATAAATTATCTTTTGTTCCTATTTGCACATATATTTCACTTAACTTCTCCAAAAATATATGCACATATAGAACCAGTCCAAGAATGGTGTAAATGGTGCAATTACACTAGGTCACACACTTATCAAGGCTCCATGCCTACATGATCTGTTTTCTGTGGAAATCATAAAATAAAATGTTTTATCACTCGATAAACATAATTATGTTCTCTTTTTTGTCAAAATTCTGTGATTTGCAGGTTATACAATAACTATCACATGTAAGTGAAGTAAACATCACATGATCACTATCTTCCAATCTAAGCCACCACCCAATCAGTTACTTCACTTGTGTGGTGGCTTAGATTGTTCAGCTATATATAACATGTATGCTTAAATATTTCACAATGACCTTTCTGGCCATACTGATATGAAATCAACATAGGTCAACAATGATTTTTTTCATTAACATGTTGGTCCAATGAATCCGAATTCACAAAAAAAAAATAATTCACAATAAAACATTCGAGGAAATAAAATATATATTTTTTGCATTATATGTATTTTATTTTCTAAAAAATATTGATTCAATAAAATTGCAAAGTCATATTTACAATTTATAAATAATCATAAATAAATAATTATTTTTATATTATAATTATCAATTTGTGCAATTTTATTTTGAATAAGTAAAGTAAAATAAACATAATGCAAAAAATTATATTTGTTTCTTGAATATTTTTTTTTTTTAGTGAATCATTCAAAATAAAGAAAAGTTTTAATGAAGAGAATCGTTTTTCATTTGATTTATACTAATTGTAAAGCAATATATTTATATTAATAATTTTTTTTAAAATACTTAAGTATTTTTATCATAAGTAAAAGATTCCTTCTCCCACATGAAAACATTGTTCTGGATTCAGGACCAGCTTTGTGCATGTATATAGTTCACAAAATTATATTTCTTAGTTACATACATATAGTTTATGAGATATCTTTTTTAAAATAAAGATAAAAATTACAGTGTTGTCAAGCATTGGTGGTCGAGGGATCAGCGACAGCTGCTTTACAAGCAGTTGTTCCGGGGAGCGGGTTCATTTCCTGGCTGATGCTATGACATATGGGAAATAAATTACAGTGTTTAATATCTTATTTTAAAAAATTATATAAATAAAAATATAACTTTTTGCAAGAAAGATAAACTGTAATATTTACAAATTAATTGATCTATTATCAGTTAAATGCTACCCTACTGAAATATTCTAGTTAATTATAATTTCTAAAAACATTGTAAAATACAATCTTAATCAATATTGCACTACTTATTCACTTTTTGTAGCATTTAGTATGCATGGGTTACTTTTAAGATACACAATTAAGTGCGTTCAAAAGTGCAAAAACTTTTGTGAGGTCACTTTAGTTTATAGGAGGTTTTTTGTTCTATATACATATAGTTAAAAGTTCATTTAATTGTTATCCCAATAATTAATTATAAATAAATATTTTTTTTATTTAAACACGTTGCTAGGCAACACTTATACAATTGCAATATCAATAACAATCAACAATTTCAAACTGTTGTCAAGGCAACCTCCTTTTTACAATATATATGTGAGTGCGCACCGGAGAATTATAATATTTAATAAATAGTTAAGATTTTACTTCATTAACGCTTAAAATAAATTAATATATTGTAACAGAATATAATATTCCGTTACAATATTTTAAAATGAAAATAAAAAGATCGTAAATAAAAATTGATTTATTAAAAAGAAAAAAAACTTAAAAACTGAAAATTAAAAGTTGTTTAATATATATATATTGTTGCGCAGATGGAAAACTTAAACTATTTTAAGAAAAAGTATTTGAAAGTATTTTTTTTTTTTGTAAAAAAGTAAAAATATAAAGATTGATATTTTAAAAATAGAAATAAAGTTGATTTCTATAATCTTAGAAAATGGAAATGATTGTTTTATTAATTAAATGATTGTTCGAAAGCAAATTAACCCTTGAGGCACTTAAAATAAATTAAATGGTAAGAGAATACAAAAAAATTAAATGACCAATGCAAACACCAAAAATGCCAACATGGACCGTAATTGAAACACCAGAGGTTTAGTGACATCTTGCCGGTTGAATCCAAAGATTGGATGACAAGAGACTAATAAAAATATAAAAGCCAAATTATTATAATTGTTATCTGAGAGCTGACTATGAATATGTCGTTATAACTAGCTGTATTGCAGATTTTCACGATGTGAAAATCTGCAATAAATTTAATTTTCCGGACAACTAGCTGAGGCCTATTGATGACAGTTCCTGAACAAATGCATGGCAAGTCGCAGTTTCATTTCAAAAAAGGACAAAATCTACGAAAGTGATCACGAAGATGGACTTCTAAATCTGCTAAATCCGTAAAGTATGAACTATTGTGTCTATCTAATAAGAACTTTCCTAAAATTGCAAGTAATTAATAGCTGAAAATAAGAACTCTTATCTGACTTAAAGAATGCAAATTCAATTATTGATATCTTTTTTTATGTAAATGTTTAAGCAATCATTTCCATTTCATTTTTTTGATGTGTGTGTTATGTTTTAATTAAAATGTATTTTGATTTAAATTGGGTGTAGATAGCTGCATGGATAAAGATTGATAACTATGTTTAAATTCATTTATGTTTAGTTTAAGGGATTTTTATTTCAGACTATTTGTTTCGTGGTTAGGGCAATGCTTGTGGAGGGATATATGGGTGTTTATATTAATGTAATGTGAAGCATGTTTAGCATACAGGGCAATGTGCCCAACTGAATGCATGACCCCAAAGAGGCAGTCATATCGTTGAAATGGTCGCAGACGTATTTCCTGCACCATTGACCCCTTCTAGCTCTGGAGGGATTATAAGTCGGCAGAAGACCGCTCTCCCCCATGCATAGCACTCTTTAAAAAAATTATATACATGATTCCTTAGACAGATGCACATTCCTGTTCTAGATATGGATCATTTCCTTCAAATAATATCATGCTGTCAGATGCACATTCCTGTCGGCATGGTTTTATGCTAGCATCTTCATATTGCATTGATTGCGACTATATATCTAGAAGCAGGCATTGGGTTGGCTACGAACTTTTAGTCTGAGATTGAATGAATGTTTTGATAAGTTTTTAAGTGGAAAAAATCTCTGTAGCCTATCTATACTCGATATGCTAAAGTAAAATATAATTTAAATATCCATCTGTGCGGTCTATTTAAATAGTAATTTGAATTTAAATTTAAAAAAATTATTAATGTTAAAATCTAAGAATAAATTTATTCCTCAATTTTAAATGTGCGTTAATAAAATCTATTTGTGTGTTAATTACTGGCAGTGGCTTCTTTTATTTTATTGTTTTAAATATTAATATATTTTGAGAATCTAAAACTATTAAAACTTATAAAAATGTTTAAATCTCTGCTACTCTATGAGCTAGTGACATTGGGCAAACGGTCAGAATAATATATATAAGAAAAATTTTTGAATCTTAACTTACATATCTGCCTACTATATAAATTTTTTTAGGTTCAAATGCCTAGATGGCACCCTCGTACGTCAGATATGTTGAAGGCTCTTTCAGTGACCGTTAAAGTGGCTGCCCAGCATGTGGCATGATGTTTAATAAACCATGAGTACCTTGAAAATTAAGCCAGTAATATTTTTTTCTGAAATCAGAATATATTTTTTCTATTATATAAAGTTATAAACTTGAATTTTGTGTAAAAAGTACTGCCAGTAAGAAAATTGCGCATATGTAGAAATAAATGCGAGGAATAAAACGTAATAATTAATATAAATCATAATTTTAAAAAAAAAGTCTAAAATCATGTAACTTCTTTGACTTGCCTAAGTTAATAATGAAATGTAGGGGAAAAGGAACTATTGAGGGAGGAGATGTAATCTCAGCTGGGGTGAAAAGGAAAAAAATAGTCAGCATTTTTTTTCTTGTAATTACTAACCAAAGTTATGTCTTTTCATTAATAACCAAAGTTTTGTCCTTTTAAAAAAAATTTAGTATAATCAATTTGTGTAACGTCATTACTAACACTAAGTAAATTCTTTTTTTTTTTTTAATATTTTGTTTTTTGAGGAAGTTTACTGATATGTAATGGAATATAATATTCCGTTACATTATTTTAAAATGAAAATAAAAAGATCGTAAATAAAAATTGATTTATTAAAAAGAAAAAAACTTAAAAACTGAAAATTAAAAGTTGTTTAATATATATATTGTCGCGCAGATGGAAAACTTAAACTATTTTAAGAAAAAGTATTTGAAAGTATTTTTTTTTTTTTAAAAAAAAGTAAAAATATAAAGATTGATATTTTAAAAATAGAAATAATGTTGATTTCTATAATCTTAGAAAATGGAAATGATTGTTTTATTAATTAAATGATTGTTCGAAAGCAAACCCTTGAGGCACTTAAAATAAATTAAATAGTAAGAGAATACAAAGAAATTAAATGACCAATGCAAGCACGAAAATGACAGCACAGACCATAACTGAAACACGAAAGGATTAGTGATGTCTTGCCTGTTGAATCCAAAGATTGGATGATAAGAGACTAATAAAAATATAAAAGCCAAAGGATTATGATAATTGGGATCTGAGAGCTGACTATGAATATGTCGTTATAACTAGCTATATTGCAGATTTTCACGATGTGGAAGTCTGCAATAAATTTAATTTTCCAGACAACCAGCTGAGGCCTATTGATGACAGTTCCTGACCAAATGCATGGCAAGTTGCAGTTTCATTTCAAAGAAGGACAAAATCTACGAAAAAGTGATCACGAAGATGGACTTCTAAAGCTGCTAAATCCATAAAGTATGAACTATTGTGTCTATCTAATAAGAACTTTCCTAAAATTGCAAGTAATTAATAGCTGAAAATAAGAACTCTTATCTGACTTAAAGAATGCAAATTCAATTATTGATATCTTTTTTATGTAGATGTTTAAGCAATCATTTCCATTTTATTTTTTATTTTTTTTGGTGTGTGTGTCATGTTTTAATTAAAATGTATTTTGATTTAAGTTGGGTGTAGATAGCTGCATGGATAAAGATTAATAACTATGTTTAAATTCATTTATGTTTAGTTTAAGGGATTTTAATTTCAGACTATTTGTTTCATGGTTAGGGCAATGCTTGTGGAGGGATATATGGGTGTTTATATTAATGTAATGTGAAGTGTGTTTAGCATACAGGGCAATGTGCCCAACTGAATGCATGACCCCAAAGAGGCAGTCATATCGTTGAAATGGTCGCAGACGTATTTCCTGCACCATTGACCCCTTCTAGCTCTGGAGGGATTATAAGTCGGCAGAAGACCGCTCTCCCCCATGCGTAGCACTCTTTAAAAAAATTATATACATGATTCCTTAGACAGATGCACATTCCTGTTCTAGATACGGATCATTTCCTTCAAATAATATCACGCTGTCAGATGCACATTCCTGTCGGCATGGTTTTATGCTAGCATCTTCATATTGCATTGATTGCGACTATATATCTGGAAGCAGGCATTGGGTTGGCTACGAACTTTTAGTCTGAGATTGAATGAATGTTTTGATAAGTTTTCAAGTGGAAAAAATCTCTGTAGCCTATCTATCCTCGATATGCTAAAGTAAAATATAATTTAAATATCCATCTGTGCGGTCTATTTAAATAGTAATTTGAATTTAAATTTAAAAAAATTATTAATGTTAAAATCTAAGAATAAATTTATTCCTCAATTTTAAATGTGCGTTAATAAAATCTATTTGTGTGTTAATTACTGGCAGTGGCTTCTTTTATTTTATTGTTTTAAATATTAATATATTTTGAGAATCTAAAACTATTAAAACTTATAAAAATGTTTAAATCTCTGCTACTCTATGAGCTAATGACATTGAGAAAACGGTCAGAATAATATATATAAAAAAAAATTTTGAATCTTAACTTACGTATCTGCCTACTATATAAATTTTTCTAGGTTCAAATGCCTAGATGGCGCCCTCGTACGGCAGATATGTTGAAGGCTCTTTCAGTGACTGTTAAAATATATATATGTGCTCTGCGCATAGATAATGAAGCTATTAATTGTCTGTGAAATTATTAAAATTTACCGCCAAGCGCTTTCTGGACAAGTCGCCAAGAATATGGGACTATAAACTGTCCTGAAAGCGCTTGGCAGTAAATTTTAATAATTTTACAGACAATTAATAGCTTCATTATCTGTGCGCAGAGCAAATGTATATATTAATATTTAATAAACTACAGCGCGTTATCTGAAATTAACTTCCTCTTTAATAATTACACATGTTTAGTGCTTCATAATAATAGATATATATTACTTTTAACATAAACTTTATTAGTGAAATAAGTGATTACATAATTTATATTAGTTTAGGCATATAGTACTTATTGCATATAAACGTATTTTATTTTGTATTGGAGTTAACATTCCATATCTATACACATATATTTTTATATCATATCCAAACAGAAATATATGTAAGTAATGGATAGTTAATTAGAATATGGGCTGTGTTGATAAATTTAAACTAGTTTGATGGTTTAGTGTTCAATTTGGTGGCTGACTAATTATATGAGTTTTAAAATAATGAAACCCATATGGTTAATGAAAGGTATTGGATATTAAAGCAAAGATCATATCTCCATGTGGCTACATATAAATCTGGGAGTGCAAGAGTTTGATCTTTAAATAAAATTTATTTTGTTGTAAAAATGTGATTGTAGTTTCTTTTTAGGTTGGGTTGAAGCAGAAATGGCATCTAAGAAACCAAAGAATTGCTGTATACCTAAGAAAAGGTCTTTTCTTTAGCATCCATATATACGTATCCCATTAAATAAACAGTTCTGGCAGTTTTCTTTCTCCCCATTTAGATAACAATTATTTTCCTCCTTTTTCTCTCATGTATTATCTATTTCTTTTTCAATATATATATAAAAAAGGAGTGGACCAGTTTAGCTATAATTATTATTATCTAAACCTATTTAATTTCACTCTTTTCTTTCTAACAAAAGAGTTCGCATTATTTTCAGCATGACCTGCAAATGATTATGAGACGGTCTTGATTTTTAGTACTTAATTGCATAGTTCTAATTTACTTGTTTATTTTAATCTCTTTTTTAAATATATGTATGTATATCAATCCTGTTAATTTCTTTTCTTTATTAATCTTAATTTCACTTCCAAAACAATCCACATCTTTTATTCCAGTTTGATTAAAAATAAAAAAGTACACAAAAAAGAAAAACGCGTTTTCAATAACAATATATCTAAGCTGAATTTTGTTTAATGAAAACTGATTTCATCTAAGAAAAATCGACCCGATCAAAATTTTGAACTAAAGAGTAAACGCGTGTTGAATGTGGCGTAAATATTAATTTGTAAGTGTTTATCTCTACGTGATTTGTGTATGTATTAAATACCTAACAATTGATTATAATAAAGTCGAGTGATTAATTTACCACCTATTATCTTAAAAAAATAAACTAAAGAAGATGTAGAAGATAATAACGGTATTGGTGAAAGAAATCACAATTCCTAGATAATACTATTTACACATAAATATCTCCTATACATAATCTTTTTAATAAGATTTTAATTAACTGCAACTGATTAGAAAATGCTAAAAATATTTTAATTAAATATCAAATTGTTATTTCAACTTTAAAAGTACTTCAAAGAACAAAAATAAGAAAAGATTATCAACTTAAGATATGATTGTTACCTTGAACCCATAAATATATTTATTCTGGGAAGTTTAATCATGTATCCATATTAAAGACATAATAATATGTTCCGTTAATATATCATTAAGTGTGGGCCAGTTTTTAAAAATTTTTTTAAATAATTTAAGGGGTTTGTAAGCTCTAACTAAGTTTATAGAACATTTTAAAAGTCTCTAAACATCTGATTGTCTTACTTAATATCCTTGTCATTCTAGCTTTATATTAACATTTATCTTTAAAATATCTCATTAATAGATGTTTATTTTCTGTATCGAATCTCTTAAGTATATTAATTATAATCTTGAAATCCACCCTCCACCCCCAACGCGCATTTATATGTTATGTTAGTCAAATTATTTGATTAATTCGGGATTTTGTCAACAACAAAAAATCAAAATGTGGTCAAGCGTTGGTGGTCGAGTAGTCAGCACAGTTGCCTTACAAGAAATTGCCCCGGGTTCGCTTCCCGGCCGATGCTTTAACACATGAACAAAAAAATCAAAATGTGCATTTTTTTTTCTTTCCTGAAGAAGTCTATATCTCTTCTCATTTTTGTTTCATATGAAACGTTAGCCATTGTACTTTTAACACCAATTTCAGTAACATGAACTTCCACAGCAAAACATTTTATTTATTCAAACACAATTTATCCATCTACATAAACGTATCTAACATCTTAAGCAGAATGAAAACTTATTACGGCATAAACTTGAATTAACTTCATCAGTTTATTAGTTAATCTTCGTAGTTCTGCTTTAATATTAATATCAGCTTTTCATTTTTTATTCATGATAAATCGTAATATATTTGTATTTCCAATATTTTTCGTCTTTATAGTAAGGTATATGTACTCACTCATCAAAACAATTGTTTTTTGCGTGTACGCTCTCTCTTCTCTCTCTTTCTCTCTCTATCTCTTTCTTTCCCCTTCTCTTTCTCACCCTCTTTCTCTCTCTTTTAGCTTCTAATTTTATAAAGTTATACAATGTTCTATTTAATAAGTGGTAATGCTTCCTAGTTGTGTGATTTATTTTTTTATGATTACATTTTCATTTACCATTGTCATACTTCCTTCACTCACAACTTTGACGCCATCCATTTCAGATAAATACAGTAATGATTATTACTAATCATTTTCGAAACTAGAGATTATCTCTAGCACAAATATAAACTTTAAACCTCAGTTAAAGATTAATATATCTGATTTTTATTTTACACACACATGGAGTTATTCACCTTTCTCTTTCCCATGTGTAATATCTTTATAGATATAATGAACACCTCCATACTTCCCCATTCTTTTTAAATTCACATACATAAATAAAGATATAATAAAAGACAAATGACCACCAAGATGCATTTCGTGCTGAACCAGCACTCATCAGTTGGCCCAGGTCTCACTATCTCTCATATATATCTTTATTATATGAAGAGTATTTATCTAGAGTAAATTGTTACATTTTCATTTACCATTGTCAAACTTCTTCCACTCACAACTTTGACGCCATCCATTTCAGATAAATCCAATAATGATTATTACTAATCATTTTCGAAACTAGAGATTATCTCTAGCACAGATGTAAACTTTAAATCTCAGTTAAATATTAATATATCTGATTTTTTATTTATTTTACACGCACGTGAAACTATGTATAATTATTAAAAACAAAATAAAAATCATTAAATAATAGTCTAAATACTAAAGTCAGTGATTGTTAATCCCTATATCTGTGATTAGCAACTGCTTTATAGGTGATGTGGGATAATCTGAGAAAACGAAATATGATAATTCATGCATAAAATGTTTTATATTCAATAAAATATGCATATACATTCAAACAGAGAAAGAAAGGTTACAATACAACTTAATTTATGTAATGAAAAGGTTATACAAAAAATTAAATATTTGTTTTTAAAAGATCACAAAGTTAATTTTTATAAATATGAGGTGTGAAATAGAAAAAAAAATAAGAATACTGAAGATTGGGCAATAAACATGGGTATACCTGCAAGATAAAGTTCAAAATGAATATGTAAAAAAGATAAGTGTCATTGCTAACAGTTTATTAAATGTTATAGAAATAAAACAAAAACGTGATTTAAGAACAAGTTCTTCAAAAATAATAGACTCTTCGTATCTGATAGAGGAACCCACCAAAACACCACAAGTAAGAAAACTTAAAAAAATCTGGTATAGAGATATGGTAAAATCATTGAAAGAAATATTTAAAATGAAGACTAAACAATTAGAAGCTCACAAGCAAATATAAGCATTGCAATTTCAAAAGTAAGTTTTTGAAATTGTTTACCATAAAACATTTTTATTTAATTTTGTATCTTACTTCAGGTATCCAATCCAAAAAGGACATATTTTATAACAGTAGACTCTGCGATGTGGATAATTGAATAATCTCTACTCTCCCATCATTAAAATTAATATATCTATGCATGTGAAAAGGATTGACAAAAATTATTAAAAATGAAGAAATTGCAGGGGAAAAACTAAAAAATAATAAGATCACAAAATGTGACAAAAGTGATACTCAAAACTAAAACACTCTAAAAAGTATTACCCATGTTGTGTTATATCAGTCAGTAGGTCTAGTGTTTGTTGATTAAAAATTCTATGTTTAGCATGTATATTTCCATCATTTTTTTAACACTAAGTTTTCTCTGAATGTTTTTATGTTAACATTAATCAGCTCTCAAACTCTATGTTACAATACATACATCTACTTTTAAAAATATATATATATATATACAGTACCACAGTATTTGTCTGAAAGTTTGTGATGATGATATATTATTAGATATACTGGATTATTTCCGTCACCTATGAGTGAATGTTGGATGTACAGAATTTTGGTGCACAATTCTTCTAGCATCCACTGATAGCTGTGGCTTGCACTTTATGTCACTATTATGTGAAGAGAATTGCTACTATTTTAATAGACTATAAAAGCATATGAAATGATCTCATGTGATCTTTTACATTTGTAACTTTTAACATCGTTTTATCACCTTTTTTAAATATCAATATTCCTACTTTTAATCGGAAGGGAATTACACCCTATACACATCCATTGTAAAGTTGTTTTAATACCTCAAAGATGCTTTGTTGAGTAATTCTTCCAATCATCTGCTATATATTTAGCATTTATAGATTTTTTTCATGTGTCATAGCATCAGCTGGGAAGCGAACCCACTAACCCAGGACAACTGCTTGTAAAGCAGCCTCGCTGACCTCTTGACTAGCATTTATAGATTTGACATCCAATTTTGACAAAAAAAAAATAATTGCTTTTTTTAATATTTCAATACTAATTCTATTATTGCTATGAGCTTTATTCGCGATATATATTTCACACAAATAAAATTATGAGTGTAAAGTAAACAAATAAATAAAATACAATAAATAAATCAAATGGATATTGAGTTTATTAGCTAAGTACTTTCGAAAGAATACCTTCATTATCACAACTATGTGCTAAATGAATTGCGAAGTAAGACCGTTGCAATGAAATGCAAAACTTCATAGTAACGATAATATCCACTTGATTTATTTATTGTATTTCATTTATTTGTTTAATTTACACTCATAATTTTATTTGTGTGAAATATATATCGCATATATATTACTCGTTACAAACACATACACAAAGCAATCATTTATTAATTATGAGCTTTATTGTCCTTCATAAATTTAATTGGATGTAATTTCTTTACATAAAACACTAGCCATTCAACGATGTTGTAAGCGTAAAGACTTCTTTGATTTTACTTTGTTTATTATTATATAGCTTTTGTACAACTCTTCCAAACATATCCTGATTTCATCTCCTTTCTTAATAGGGGCTTTTGGGGAGTTTTTTATTTTTGAAATAACTTTATTCTCAGTACATAGATGATGAGTTCTTTTGTAAAACTTATTTTCTTCATTAGCTTTCTTTGCCAATTCATTATTATATTTCTTCATATTATCATTAACCATTGTTGTATCACCAATTTCAAATATTCATTTTCTCTTTTAAATGGACTCATTTAAATTATTTTATATTCTTATTTTGTTCATATATTGTTTTATATTATTGGAAACATTTGTTTTTGTTGATCATGATTATAAACATAAATAAGAACGAGAATTTACAGACAGGTATTTAGCCTGCAAAAAAAACAAACTGACATTTCAATTAATAATTATCAGTTAGACTGGAAAAAGTGGTCGTCGAATTGAAAAAAATGGCCATCAGTAATGGCCCGTCCACAGGGGCTGCAGGGTTATAGTTCCTCCCTGTCCCAGTGTAAAATAAATCCTTTTGTTTAATTATTATCGTTCTTAAATGTATGTATTAATTAAATTCCTATTTGTGTTTTACACAAATGTACAAATAGAATAAACTGCCTAAGTAAAGAAACAAAAAAGTATTGCAATCTACCTGTAGTGATTTTTGTATGTTTAGATACAATTAGATGCACGTTCTTTTTGTTTGCACTCTCTATCAGGGGAGGGTGGAAGCAAAATTTACTGCATCCCAATGATATACAGCACTTTCAAAGTAAAACAAATGTTCATAATCTTTTACAATGACTATTTACTTAGAGATTACAGATCATTTTGTTTACATTTGCGATTGCAGCCCCATCACTACTGATGGTCAGGCTACTTCTTAATATTAATCTCAAAGATAAAAGATATTCAAATTATGGCACTGACAATTCCATTCAAATATAAACTGTCATTAAAATCTGTTGGTATTTTCAAATAACTTGGCAATTTCAAAAGATTAAACACGTTGACAATTGAACCCATCTTTTCTTAATAATTTTTGTCTTTCTAACTTTATATTAATATATAACTTAAATCTCACTAATCAATTATCAATTCCTGAGTCAAATGCATTATATTACCTTTTTGAAATAGAACTTTTTCAGTAATCAAAATACAAGCCAAATTTCTTGTACTTCGATTTGGGGGCTTCTATGTTAATATATTCTTTGGATAATTTTTAGAAAAAGAATTCATAATCTGCCGATTTCCTTTTTCTTCAAATATCACAAATACTGCCCCTTCTTTCATTTGACACTTCATATCCAAATTTATCCACAGTATTTCTATTTCCCAATGATTTTCCAATTCTAGCATTATTATCTTCCATGATCCTTTTAAAATGGTATTTATTATAATCAAAATCTTTCTGTTTATATAAGTAAAAATTATCTACTTCTTTAAGTGCAACTTATTGAGCCTGCACTTGGTGTCTTTTATTGAAGGCAATAACGAACTTTGCCACTCTATCCCATATATCATAACTCTACTGACGTTTGCTTACCGTTTTTTTTATTTAAAAGAGATGGTAATCAGTTATGTTTTCAAAAAAGTATTTTTATAGTAACATTCATATCCTTATTATTTTTCTTTTTTAATTCTACTCCACAAAGATAATATCTCATTCAATATTAAATAGATTGTACAATTATTCATCACTTGAAATTATTCTTAATTATAGATAATAAAATAATATATATATATATAAAATAAAAAACAAATGACAGCTGGTTTAGTATAGTTGTAGAATATCCGTTTCTGAAACGTAGAGTTATCGGAACCACTTCCGCAATCGAACTTCTTATGCACTTTCAACACTAAAGCAATATAACTATTGTTGTCCTCTTTTGTTTAGCGCCGTAACAGAATGTCAGACTCCAGAACATAAAGTCCTTGAATCGATTCCGGTTCTGACACTTTCGGCGCTCTAAAACCATTCGAATATATGTTTATTTATTTTATAATTATTTTATTATATCATTACGGTATGTGTGTGTGCGTATGTGTGTGATCTTAGTATTTTGTAATTCCATTTTTTTATCTATTTCTTATATATAAGTATGTGTATTTATTTTATAGTTATTTTATCATAACATTATATAAGAGTGAGTGCGTGCGTGCGTGATCATAACATTTTGTAATTCCGTACGTATTTTTATCTGACCATCTCTCATATATATGTGTGTGTATTTATTTTATAATTATTTTATACCAATATATATATGTGTGTGTGCGTGGGTGGATGGCTCCAACATTTTCTAATCCCACACGTTTTTTTAATCCGGCCATCTCTCATATATATGTGTGTGCGTATGTTTATGGAAAGTTCTATTTTTTTTTCTATTTTAAATCGATTTTTTTTAAATCCCCATTAAATATAATTATGGTTTGAAAATGAAAACATTAATTATGGTTGTGTGACTAGACCTAACTGGATTTATATAATCACGACTTTTTCAAAACCTACTTTCATAAATGTTCTATGTATTTTTTTTTTTTTCAATATCTATTTTATATTCTCACAAAAGTTTCTTTCATTTATTCTTTCTTTCTAAACTTTTCAAGCTACAACTCATTTAGAAATAGATTGAAGTTTAGTGTAAAATATCCTAAAGTGTTACCAAAAATATAGAATTGTGTGACGATCAAAGAAATTTTAAGAATGTGAAAAAGGATCAAAATATATAACTATCTTAAACTTTTACACTGAGTAATTGATCACTTTACAAAAAGTAACTAAGAAAAGAAAGTGTAAAATAGTATAACCTTTTTCTGGCTTATAATATAAGCACACTAAAATAGAATATGTACTTTAATATGCTGTTTAAATATAGGGGATTTGAACTCAGACTTTCAAGCAACCTTCAACTATTCACACTCCCTCATACTATTGATACACATGACACGCACATGTAGAAAAGATAAATAAACACCCATATATGTATTTCATTGCTGAACCAGCACTCATAAGTTGGTCCAGATTATCATATCCCACACATATATATATAATCAGTGCTCAGTTTATATCAAGATAGCAAATCTTTATACTTTAATGGACAGACTTCAATTTACTTCAACCTCTACCTCTTCAGACCATCCATACCATTGAAAATCTGATGACAGAATGCCCAAATCCCATGCTGATATCAATATTGTTGTAATGCCCATGTTGACATCAAGTCATTCTGACTCCTCATATATAGGACAGTATCCATTTAAATACATAGAAGTTGGATGGGTAAACTGGTGAAGTTTCAACTCATTATCGTTATCAAATTATAACAATTACCTATTTGTTTTGATTTTAAATATGTGACTTCATTTTTGAGACAAAAATAAGTTTCCTATTACTTTTATATTCCTGATGTAAGAATTATAAGCCTGGAAATTAAATGATATAGTTTTATTGTATTATTTAAAGATAGACCTCTTGCTACATGATTTTACTAGTCACAACTAAATTTAAATTGTCACATGATCACTTCAAGCTGGAAACTAGTCTAGAGATATTGGATAAGTAGGCAGTAGATAGAGATTTTACACACAAATTTTTTAGCATTCACTGATTACTAAGGCTTGCACTGAGTGGCACTACTGTATGGAGGGTTTGCTACTGGTTTATATTAATATTCAAAGTCATTTATATTTAAAAAAACAAATGTATATCTTGTTGAAGAAATGAAATATTGATATGTTTCAAAATTGTTTCTTCAGATGTAAAATTGTTTATTTTAAAACAGATTACAGAGAAACCTGCTTGCATTCCAACTCTTCTTTTATTTGAATAGGTTCTAGCAAAAACTTCCCCCATATTTGAACACTTTCTTTCAATAATTAAACTGTTTTTCTTTATCATATATTAATAATCTTTACATTATTTATTACAAATGCAAACTTTCTAACAATAACCATTCTAAAATTTAATATTTGAACTTTGTAAAATAGTAAAATACTAAACAGAGATCCTAACTATAACAATAATGCTTAGCATTATGGGATGTATTTTATCAATTCAAAAAGTTAATAGGATGAAATATTAGATATTTGAATTCATTTTATCTATATTTGAGTTATCACAATTTATATTTAAATCTGTATACATCCTAGCAAAACTAAAATTTGTTTAAAAATAAATAAATGAAAACAAATTACTTTGACTGTTTGATTTATTCACAAATTTCTAATATTTCAACATACTATAATTACTATTCTATAATAAGGCATTCAAAAACAACATTATAATGTGCATTTTTTCTCTCCTAGGGTCATCAAACTATTTTTTTTTTTTTTACAAATTGTAACGGGAAATAAAAATTGTGTTTATGTTTATCATGATATATTGGGATCAAAGATTCATATTTGGCTTAGGGAGCTAGAGTTTTTCAACTTCTATTTTATAACTACTAAACATCACATGATCACCATTTCTTATGCTTACACAAGCTGTTTACACAAAGGCTAAACTCTCCATATAATAGCACCACTAAGTGCAAACCAGAGTAACCAATGAATGCAAGAAGGTTTGTGCATAAAATACCTATCTAGAGCCTACTCATCCACTATCCTCAGACTAATTTCCAGTTTGTGGCTTTCATCAGTGAGAAACCTTGGATCTGAGAGCACTGCACCTAAATCTTAGGATCTAATGCAACCCCCCAACAGTGAACTTTTATCTTATTAGCTAACTATAAAGCTTTGAGTCCCATCTCCTCACTGATGAGACCCACACGCTGGAAATTAGACTGGGGTTATTGGATAAGTAGGCACTAGATAGGAATTTTATCAACAAATCTTCTTGCATCCATCGATTACTCTGGCTTGCACTGATGGCACTACTGTATGGAGAGTATATATATATTCTGTTATCTCTTCTCAAAGTTAATTTTTTTTTTCCATATGTCATAGCATCAGCCGGGACGCGAACCCACAACCGTCTGCAACCAACTACTTGCTTGCATGGCAGCTGCGATACCTCTCGGCTAACAACGCAAGACAAGTTAATTTTAATGTGCATCTGATCTTAATTAACTTTATCACAGATATTTTAAAGTTTGTTACGCTTAAACTAAAATAAGTTAATGAAAAGCTTAAAATTTTTAAAACTTGGTAAAATTCTTCAAAGAACGTTGATAACTTTATGAATAACTTTTAAATGTTTCTTCTGCATTTCAACATTTCCCCATCATTCCTAGATACAATTTAACTTAATAGTCGAACACTTTACATTAGTATTAAAATTTGTATTCAGTATTATTAATTAATAAATTGTCCAAATATAAAAAAATATATAATGAAAGTGAAATAAAATGAAATACTTAATGAAGACAATAAGTTTTTTTCTTACTGAATAATTGTAACAAAGCTGCTAAGCAAATCAAATTAACAAAATCTTTGTTGATAGAATTTTATTTTTTAAATAGGAATGAAATAAGCTATGAAATTCTATACTAAAAGTTAGAACTGAATCCACAATTTTTAAAATATTATAAACGTTCTTGTACCAGTGCATATCGCTGGCTGAAAATTAAATAGAAAATATTTAAATCACCCACCAAAATGATATTGAGATTTCAGAAATACCCTTTGTGAATAAATATAAAGTTCGGCTGTTTGATGTTCAGTCTTTATAATTTGTTGACAGGGGGCGGTACTGAAATATAACGTTTGGTTGGGTGATTTAAATACAAATGTTCTCTACAACAGTATTTAATAGCATAATGATTATAGTTTTTTTTTTTTTATTAGCATTATTTCAATTTTTTTAATTTATAAATATAAATATAGAATTATTTTTTTAATAATTACTATTCAAATATTTTGTAAAATTAATCATGGATATTTAAATAAATTATGGAAAATAGTTCTAGTATTTAGTTAGCTCGTTTGTAGTTTGTTCGGTGGATTATTGACTTTTTCAGATTTGTTTTGAACTAATAAATATTTACTTTAATTCTAGCTTCCACTATCAAATGGTTGTAAAATTAGCAAAATAGCACTAAAGATGTCTGCAATAAAATGATTTAATCTTGAAGTTGAACAACACTATGATAGTATTCTGTAATATCATATAGTTAAGAACTGGTTTGCTAAAATATACTTTACCTGAAACTTAAAAATCTTCAGTAAACATTTTTAAAACTTATATTTGATGATGATGATGATGATGATGATGATGATAATAATAATAATAATAATAATATAAAAATATTAATGACTTAATGAATTAAATATCACATGATCACCATTTCTTGTGCTTACATAACTGTTATTAAAACAGGCAAAACTCTCCATACAGTCGTACCACTCAGTGCAAGCCAGAGTAATCAATGGATGCACACTATATGGAGAGTTTTACCTGTTTTAATGACTTAGTGAATTGATGGAAAGCGAATATTCACCTATCGATTTTTAATTTAAAAATTGTTTAAAACTTAAAATTGATATTTAAAAAAAAATAAACGAAGTATTGATACAATGATTTATATATATATAGTAAATTGTGTTGAATTTATCAATTCACATTTCTATTTAAGTTTATTATCATTAAGAAACGACCAAAATTTGTAAAAGAAATAATTATATGCCATAGTAGTCTATATCACTTAAATTCCAAGCTTATAATTCTTACATCAGGAATATAAAAGTAATATGAAACTTTTTTTTTTTTTTCAAAAATGAAGCCAAATATTTAAAATCAAAACAAATAGGTAATATTTATAGCAGTAGGTAATTAAATTTTTACAATACCTAGAAATTAGGATTCAGTTAATAAAAAATGATTTATTACTCCAAAACTAAGTGGCCGAAATGTGTTTCAATATTTCAAAACAGGACACTGATTATTTATAAGAATAATGTAATTATTATGAATGCAAATGTAGCTAGATAACTTAATTATAAATATTTAAGTTTAAAATGAATTAAGATTTTTTATAAGAACGTATGTATTCGTAAATATACATATATATTCCTTAAAGCAATTCTCAGTATTTATATATATAATTTTAAATAAAATTTTTATAAGCGAGTGTTTTCGCTAAAGTCAACAAGAATTTTATTTCTTTATCTGTCAAAACCAATCTATGCAATTTCTTAAGAGTACTAAACTCGCTTGGGTTATAACACAATTAGAGGCTTTTGAATGTTTTTATCCTACCAAATTTTATCTAAACTGGCGAATGAAGAAGTAATAAACATTGAGTGACAGGAGAAAAGATCGCTCCAACTTCGTTCAAAACCTGCATCAATTTCATTTAAGGTTGTCAGCAATAATTCTCATATGGAAAAATCTAAAAAAAAAAATTTTTTTAAACGAGTTGACATTCAGTTTACATACAAAATGCCCACGTGGGATATTGTAAAAGAAATAGACATATATTACATGTGATATGCGAGAATTTGGGAATATTAAAATCATTAAAAAAAACTTCCACATTCGCTATCATTCGATATATGTGTGTATCAGAATATTATTTATTCATAGTCTGAAAAGGAGTGGTTTGTTCTCTTTTATTACATACACGCATATATATATATACTTCCCAGCAGTTAACATTATATAATACATCGAGATTAATACTCCAATACTGATCACTTTGGATCGAGAGTATTTCATAATAGATCAGTATTGGAATATTAATCATAGATCAGAATTGGAGTATTAATCTTGATGTAACATATATATATATATAGAGAGAGACAGAAAATAAAACACTTAATACTCCTTTACTCGCAACTAATTGACAATTTCGGTCAATCGCTGATAATTAGTTTAATGAAAAGACTTTTCTTAAAACTGAATTAACAGAAAGTGGTAACAGTAATCGTATTAAAAACAATAACGATAAATCTAACGAATAATCAATTACGTCTGAACATTTTTATTAAGGATTTCGAAAATTATAATTTTTAATTAATAAAATTATAAAGAATAGATATATTTGAAACAATCAATTAGGATAATTTTATGCATACATAATTCTGCATGCAAGTAAAAATATATTTATTACCATGACAGTAGTGTAGATACAAATATACAGACTTAGGTAAAGATCTCAATCCTTCACAACTTTATGATGATAACCCCCACCCTTCAATCACTTAGGTTATCAGTAGTATGAGATAGTGTGGATAGTGAAGGGACTTGAAAGTTTGAGTTCAAATCCCCTATATTTACAATTAGGGCTCCAGGTATAAGAGTGCCTGGTATTTCAATGCTCGTTTGCAGTTACACTAAATACTTCTCTACTATATTAAGTACAGACTGAATATAAGCTACACCATTAATAAATATTTAAATAGGTTTATTGCTCTGGTATTTCACAAAAACTTTCTGTTCCAGAAGGGTTAAAACCTAATGCAATATGCGGATCCTAGGCTCCAGCGTCTGACACATTGCTATGTAATGACAGATAATTACAATGTCTATGGCAGTCCAAGTGATAAGCTCAAGCATTGTTACTATAAACATCACATCACCACCATTTCTTATGCTTGCTGATAACTGTTATTAAAACAGGCAAACGCACTATGTATTGCCACTCACTGCAAGCTAGAAACTAGTCTGGGGATATTGGATGAGGTAGGCACTTGATGGGGATTTTATGCACAAGTCTTCTGGTATCCATTGATTACTCTAGCTTTGCGAGTAGTGCAATACGTTATAGTGAGTTTTTCCTGTTTTAATAAACCTGTTACTATAAATAACTGAGATGCCTTCTATCTGCCATATCTTACTAATGGATGGCACTTCTTTAGAAGGTCTTTGAAATGATCCTTATAATATAGATGAAGTCAACCTTTGTCATAAAAACCATACTCAAGTTGAGTATAAAATACCCTTTTAAGAGATATTCCATTGTTTATTTGTTTTATATCTTCAATCCAACAAAGGTGTGATTCTACAATAATGGACATAATGTATCGTCTCCAGAAGGCTGAAGAATATTATTGATTGGTTTTACAATTTTGCCATTGTATTTTTAAAATATTAGAGTATTCTTAAATAAAAAATTTCTAATGCCTTTATATTGCACTGGTAGGATGTCCAAGTTTTATTTCCATACAATAAATTAGAATGTATGGCTAACTAAATGACAATAGTTATTTCCTCATAAGAAAATATTCTATCTTAACTTGTTAAAAGCAGCCATACATTGAGTCATCCTTCTACTTATAAAACTACTATGATGTTTAAACTGATTTACAATCTCAAGTTGATATATTTCTAAATGTATGTGCCTGAATGTATTAAACAGAGTAATCTACTTTTCTATATAAATGTTAAAGTTTGTTTGTGACTTTATAACTCCAGAAATATTGCACCTATCTTGAAAAATCTTGCATGACTTTATTTCTTTTTTTTGTATAAAATTTTACTAGTCTATAAATTTTTGCGTTAAGTGATTTTAAAAAAATTGTAATTTGCAGTATAAAAATGTGTGGAAAATCTATATCTAACTATTTTTGAATAATGTTATAAAAATGCAAAAAAGAGGGACAGCACTGATTAAATGATTACAGAGTTGTATAGTGTTTGGTTTTAAAGTGAGGTAAATTTGATTTTATAAATATGTTTGTAAATTAATTAAATTGCATTTGTATATGTATTTTATTTCTCATTTAAATAAAGACAATCTAGGTCAGTTATAGTAATGAATTTGATAAACTTCTAGGATTTTAGCTGATGTACATTGGACTATTTCCATCATCTAATATGTGTGTTGAATGTCTTAGAAAAGTTTAATTTTATTTAAATATTCCAAAATGCATTCAACTGTTAATAATATCACAGAAAACAGGTTAGCATGATAACACAAGCTTCAGGAGGTATTTTCCTCCTCTTCTTCAGGTGTTGCTGGCCTGACCAGTGACAGTACTAGCATGAGATTCGAACCTGGGTCCTTAGATTATTGATTATAAAGAAATTTTATAGTAATGCTCTAACACTCTTAGAGCGTTAGCTTAAAATTCAATAATCAAGAATTTAAGTACCTAGGTTCCGAATCCCATGGTAATACTGTCACTGGTCAGGCCAGCAACACCTGAAGAAGAGAGAAGAAAAATACCTCTCGAAACATTGAGCATATACTAACCTGTTTGTTGTGATATTACTAAAAGTTGAATGCATTTGGAATATTTAAATAAAATTCAACTTTTCTAAGATATTCAACACACATATTAGATGATGGAAATAGTCCAATATAAAATACATCTAGAACACCATCATCATAAACCTTCTAGAAAACACTTGGATTTTAATTTAAATATATATTTATATATATTTAATCAAAATTACCCCAAATTCACAACTCAACCAGACTAGCCAAAAGAAAATAAACTCTAAAACACAATGGTTTCACTGCTATGCAGACTTCTCAAGTGTAAAGAACTACAAACCACCAACATATTTAAACTAAACATTACCCACAATTCCATTTACATTCCACACCCTCTCATATTAAAAGAACTTTCAGATAAGTTAATTTGTTTCAGAATCATAAATTTTTAATAATAAAGTTCCTTTAATTCTTTTATTTCATTCTCTCAAAGAAGACAACCTTAACTTCATCAAAATTAATAGTGTGGCCTGTATCTTTTTTGTTAATATATAAAACAGAACTAAGTTATTTATTTCTAACCCTACTTTTATGTTTTTTTATTCTTTCATTTAAGACTCAAACTATTCTGACTCTATGTATGACCTCTTACAAAACAAAAGATAATCATATACTACCCCAGGAATACTCTTTTTATCAAAAATTTTCTTTGTATTAAAGTAATACCCCTTTTCCAAGCAATTTTCTCATTTCCAAACAAACTATTATTTCTACATATAATTCTATAAGAAGACAATTTAAATGGCAAAGAAATAAAATCACTTTTTTTTTATCCTTTACATAATTACAAATATTATTACTTTTAATAAATTTATCAGAGTAGCCAACACTCAAATAATCTTTATAAAATTGAAAAGCTACCTTGTTCGAATAATTTAATTTCTTATTTCTATGGCAATAATTTCTTAAAACAGCTACTTTATGAGATATATTATTGCTGTTATATAAAGATATATTACATTATATCAATGATTTATTTAAAATATTTAACATACAACTGAGATTTGATTAACTTTTACTTTGAAATTGAAAACTTTTAAAGATATCAGTTCAAGTATATTTAATTAACATGTGAGGAAGTAAACTGAAAAAATAGTACATTTGCCTAATTTTAAAGATATTAACATCCATTAATTAATTAATTAAAATACTATTATAAAAATGATAATAAAAAGATAGGCTAAATATATGAAATGAAAAAAGGGAAGTGTTGAGTGGTTGGTTCTCATTATTTATCTTCTAAAAATGTACACTTACAATTTTTAAAAAAAAATAATTTTTCAATAGTATTGAAAAAATATTGGTTTCTTCATCCTTCATTTATCTATTATCTACTTATCCTTTATATATATATTCATATAGGTTATGCATTTTTGTTTTTATAATATTTAGCTCAATTTAAGCAATAAATCAATAAATATAAATGTGACAGTATTTTATTTATATTTGAAAAAATCTCGACTTACAATAATTTTAAAAGTTAAATTATAGTAATCAATAAAGAAAGTCATCTATAGCATGATATTGCTTTATAAGCTTGTATTTATAAATATATAATATAGAGGGCGTACCAATAGATCAAACAAGCTAAAAGAGTTTAAATATATATAAAAATAAACAGAAAATATTAGGTGTCAGTTAATATATGATAATAGTAAAGAAAGTAGTTTATTATTTAAGGCTCGAATGGAATCTTTAGCTACAAGAGAATATACATGTAAATGGAAAAAAATGGGTGATTTATTTTGTAATTTATGTAAGGAAGGAATAGAAAATACTAGGCATTTGTTAATTGAATGTAAATGCTTGAAAACAGAAAGGGTACATATAATGAAGTTATGAAAGAATAAATATGAAAAAAATGATTATACAGAAAGTGAATTATTGGTTTTTATGCTGGGTTTGTGAAAAGATAAAGGGGATTTAGATGTAAAGGTTATAGAGTTGACAAAGATTATGTTGTGGAAATGGGATGGAACAGAATATGGGAAAATTTAGAATGGGGAATGGAAAATAAAGTGGCTAACAGGTTTATCTGGGCATAATTGCTGAGATATTCTTGATTTCATTTAAGGAGAAGCCACAATACATCACATCACATCATATCTTAATTCACAAGTGCAGTAAGAGAAAAATATTTAAAATCTCTATTCAGAACATTTCTATTCCCAAACCAATTGGTTTTAAGTTTATGGCTCACCTCATGCCATAAATTATTTACTTTGACAAAATAATAGCAATGTGTGTAATATATTAACATTTTTCCATTAGTGCTTTATAAATTATATACTTTTAAACAATGTTAAAAATTACCCAGTACAAGGCATTTTAAAGAATTCTTAAAATATTCTCTTTTATTCTTTCATATATTCATCAATGCTAATAACTTATAATTTTCATAATAACTAAATATGTTATTATTTAATACATGCATTGATTCAGAGAGGCACCCTTTAGGCAGTTTGAAAAAGAGAACCAATCACTTTTTAATATGGTCAGACAATATATACAATTACAAAGTCAATGACAATAATAATTATTGTTAGTGGTGATTATTAATCAAACCATACACAAGTATAAAAGAGAATAAATAATTATGGCACTTATGTCAATGTGCAAAGAAAACCAATAACTATCTCATAAATTTACAGTATTTTAACCAGGAACTGAGATGTTGCAATCCAGAAGATTAAATCAGTATTATCTTTTCTCTCCATATGTTAACATAATAATATTTATTATTTAAATTAGAAATTCATGATTCTATTCCTAAGAGAGAGATATTAAAAACCACTTAAATACATACTTTTTACAAATAGAGTGCCAGGAACTGTATCTCTTGAAATAATTATCATATGTAAATAAATAAATATATATGCAATTATTCAAATTAAAACTGCATAATTCTGGTCAATAAAATAATAAAATTTTAAAAATGCATATTTAATAACTTCAAAATAGCATATCAGGAACAAATTTCAAAAAATTAATTATTATTTACAAATTATTATTATGAAATGGTCAACATTGTTATATATTTTTTGTATTTTGATATGTCTTGATATATATAAAAACTGCATGCTTAATAATTCATAATACTAATCGTACTTGGGTGTTTTTCTCGTCTACCAAGCTTGATGAGTCATTTTTTTATAAATATACAGTTTCAGGGGCATACAATAAATATTTACAACAAAATGGCTAACAAAAAGTGATTGTTTTAAAACTTGCATTTTTTTAATTGTCATATTTTAATAAAAAGTAAAAATTTTACAAAAATTAAAATTAATTAACCTTTGTCTAAACAATTAAATAATTAATTTTAAAACACTTCTGATACAAATAAAAATAATTATTAAAGACACCAGGATAATGAAAATTACATTGTATTTTTAAAAAATAATAATTTATTTACCATTGTTTAAATATAGACAAGTTTCTCTAGAATATAAATTTTGAAACCATCTTTAAAGAATATTTAAAAATAAATAATGTTTAAAGTATGTATAGTATTTATTCATTCATTCAACATTCATCCATCTATTGCTTTTAAAAATCCTATATTTAATTATTAGTTTTATTGAACCTTTGTAAGTTAATAAATTTAAAGTATTGAACTATAATATTATGTCAAAATTAAAAAATGGATCCTATCACATTATAAATTTAATTTAAGTTATCAAGCAAAACCAAAATATAGTGTTTGAATCTGGTTTCTTAATTTTATAATTAATACAAGATTTTTGAAACATTTTAAATGATTAAATCATGACTAAATTAGCATTATTAACTTAAATGCATTATTATCATCTACATTATCAGATATTATTAAAAACTTTAAAGAGTTGAAAAAGCATAGATAAACAACTATTTAAGCTTTAAAACTAGTTTTACAATTTTCATAAGCTTAATCAAAAATTATTTTGCAACTGTGTACAATCTATAAAATACCAGTGTAGACAGGGTAAGGAGCACAGACTTTCACATGACCCACCACTCCTCACATATCTCATAACACTGATACACCTGAACCATGCATATGTCGTAAAAGATAAATAATCACCAACTATGTATTATATTCATTGCTAAACCAGCAATCATCAGTTGGTTTCAGATTACCATCTCTACACATATATGCTACAAAGTAGCTCGGATATATATTATGATAGCAAATCCTCCTACTTTAATACTAGTATAGTAACTTTTCTATGCAAAATTATGGCAAGCTTATAGTAAAAGAGGTAATAAAAAATCTATTGATTACACAAATTAAACTATATTTTTAAAAAAATTTCCTTTTGCACATCTTGAAGGACTAGTAATTTGACATGGCATTTAGCTTCTTCCCAAAGCTAAAAAGCAGTTTTGTTCACTGATACATATTAATAATCATATAGGCTTTCAATGAATTACCATTTCAAGATAATAAAATAAAGCAAAGTAACAGATAAAATTTATGCTGGAGTATATGGAAGCATCAAATTGAATAACAGTGGTTATAATAATAATATCTATGCACCTCCTCTTGGAATTTTTCCCATTTGCGTTAGTACATTTTCATAGTATTTTTAAATTTATCCAAATTGCACACTACAAACTGTCCAACATTTGTTTTAGCACCACATTCATGACATACTGAAGTAACTTTTTTTTGCAATTTTTTTTTAAACATTTTTAATATCCAAC